>BGZK01001522.1:0-137425 GCA_005406025.1 Eumeta japonica | reverse complement strand
ATTCCAATTCGATCTCGATGCTGTTCTCAATATTCACATCTACGCTGGAAAAAATGTTTTTCACCAAGTTCAAATTTAGCTTGGTCAAATTAAATTACGTTATAATACGTTGAGTAATTCGGCATATTAGTAAACTATGCATACAATTTAATCACTCAGAGTTCGTTAATTCAATTTGGAAGTTTTAGTTGTAATGTTTTCCTTTGATCAACAAATATGCTCATCGAATTATCAAACGCTATTGAATATAAGGTAAAAGAGTAGAACTAAAAGAAATGACAGCATTTGTAATACTTATAATAAAATTTATTCACATTATTAATTGTAATACATTCAATTATGTTTTGAAAGAGAAGATAATTATATTTTTAACCTAAATTTCAATTCTGAGACGATATTATGAAATTAAAACCTGATAATCATAAACCAAAAATCACTGACTAATATGAGATTGATTAAGATGATCAAAATATTGATTTCCTTAAAATCAAAAATGAAAATTCATTGCGTTTTATAAACGTTTGGTTGGAATTATTAATTTTTTTATCCACCATAAAAGCTTTAAAACGATAGTAATGTGGCTTTAAAAGTGACAGATTGTCGGTAGCCGTTGCAAGACTCATTTAAATTCAAAGAAAAAGACTGCACCATCTTATTTTATTCCACCACCAGTTATTCATATTGGAATAACTTAAATTCAGGGCCTAAAGAAGAAAGTATTATTAAGGTACATATGGAAAAGAATGGAAAAGAAAGAAGAATGCCTTAGTGTGTCTATACATGTAATCAGTGTTAATTTTAACGTAGATAATGATGATGAGTTTAAACATGAGTGAAGCAATTTATGAATATAATTAATATCCAAATCCTTTCGCCTAGTCTCTACCTAAGTCACTCCGAAGAGTATCCCGCCGTACGAAGAGGGATTGCATCTATAATCAACTCGCTAATTAAGTCTGATTGGGATCAGTTATTGAACACACTTAGTGCTGTTAGAGTGAACAGCGTAGTTGGAAGATCAAATGACGGCAGCATTCTCGATCAAAATTCTAAACATGCTGTCAAATAATATAATAAAACTATTGCGATTCTTAAAGTGTTTGGTTTGCTTGAAGATAAACCGAAGAAGCTTGTAGACTGTACCGCAAATGTGGTTATACTGAAAATGAAATCTAAATGATAGTCAAAGAAAGACTCTGAGATTCATAGCTTCCACGTGACGCTTTAGTTGTTGCCAAGTAGATTATAATTGTAGAATATTTTGTGGTACTTCTAGGTAGATGTGACAATTAAACATTTTATCACTTTAAGATACATTTCATTTTCTCAACACCAATTGAATACTCTTAAGATGTCTTGTTGTAGAATTCCACATTCTTGTGTATTTTGGATTATATAAAAATTATTTAATCATTGTCATTATATAAAAAATCTTTATATATTATTAGTGTAAAATGTGAACTGCGTAGATGCTTAGATAAGTCGTTTATAAAGAACAAGAAGATCAGGATACCAGAATAAAGACCTCGAGGGCCTCCAGATAACACCTATACAGAATTAGATAGAAAACCCTTAACAGGCCAATACAAATAATGCCTATATATTAGAAGATTTTATAATTTGCTTTTATAATTTAAAAGCCATGATTGTTTTTTTAAAATATGGATATTGTAGCCGTGCCCAATGTTATTTCTTAATTGTGTTGATTTTCCAAGAATACTGAAATTGAGCCAAACTAACACTAGACTATTTTACTATAATAAAAATTTCATTCTAGAATTTAAAATACCTATCTTTGAATTCTTAATATTTTTTTTTCAAAATTGACTTTTAGTTTCCATACGTACTAATGTAAATATATATGTAGCTCTCTCTGTTGGTTACTTCTTCACGGTTAAATCGCTGAATCGATCATAGTGAGATTTGATAGTGACATTGAACCCTGCAGAAAATACGCGGCTTGTTACCTCAACGAAACTGTTTTATCTTTAATAGTATATACACAAATGAAATCTAGAATAATAGCTAATTATAAAACATAGAAAGTACTTAACTAAGAAATGGTATGTAAAAAGGAAAAATTGCACTATAGAAAAAAAATATAAAATCGAAAAATGCACGCCGCTTAGTTTTTTATATTAGTAAAACGCACAAATTATAGAATACTAACATATGGTCAAATCAGAATCAAAATTTCATTAAAAATCTACGCATTTAATAAAATTGTAACAGGCCGATGAATGTACATATAAATATAAAAAAAACTGTTATTAGGAGTCTTTATGAGAGCAACAGAAGCCAAAATAACAATTCCTAAAATTTCTGTCTGTCAGTTTGTATGTTACATCATCACGCAAAAACCGCTGAACGGATTATTATGAAATTTTCATAGTTTGATAGTTTGCTGTCCAATTTAACATCTAAGCTATATTTCATCTAATTCGGTTGGGTAGAACCAAGATACAACTTGACCTATACGTAACACTGTCTTTCATACATTAAGGAAGTTATTTAAAATGTTCGTGGGGGAAAAATATGAATAAACACCACGAGCGGTTTTTAAAATGGTCTAAATATTGTAGTCCATGCGGGCGCAGCTGCGGGCAAAAGCTAGTGTAAAATAAAATTACAATTCGAAAAACCGTACAATTTACTTGAAGCAACACAGGAAACATTTTAAGAAATCCAGAAAAAAAACTAAAAAAAAATATTTTTAAATACCAGGTGTACGGGACCGGGTACACTTGTGCACTGATTGCAACCGACATGCAGGATCTTCAACCAGCAGAGTTTTAATGAAAAACTATTAATTAAATTACTTGTTGACCGAGGAGCAGAGTTTCGTTTGATTTAAGTAGAAATCAAAGTGCAGCAAATCGAGACTCATCCTATTCTTGCACTGTCCATAAACGTGTTCCCGATATACCCGCTTTTTGACGGTCTGTAACGATTTTTTAACGGTCAAACGAACCTCCGCTTCCCCGTTATCTTTTATTTGAAAAGCATACTATATATATACATTTTACACATATGAAAGTTATCTAAACGAATGTACAAACCTATTTTCCTATAAAAAGTGCAATATGTAATAGTCAGCGACGCGTGGAAGCCCAGTGAGAGCTGATTTTTGCTGATTGGCTATTCATATGGTCCCTTTCCCCGCTTCACTACTATATAATAAAATTAGCGCGGGAAATAGCGTCTGGTGCTATTTTAATCGTCGCTGACTACACATTTGTCTATCTATGCGTTGTAGCTCAACAAAAACACAACCATCATATCGTTTATTTACACAATTCTCTATCTAAATATTCGTTACAAGTATCTATTACGGCTGTCTTGAATAATGAAACGCAACTGTTGTAATATTTATTAAAACGATAAAATAAGCTTAAACTATGGCTGTTTCGAATAATATCTGTAAGTGTTTACTTATAATTTAAAGAATAAGCCAAAGGCACGGCCGTTTCTAAAATTAGCATAAGATAACTCATACGGGCAAGGATACTCAAACACTTTTGTCCAAAATTCTTCGTTTGTCTCAATAAGGTACATTTGTCGATTTTCAATTTTTTATAAAAAAAAAATTGACAAACGGGAAAACTCATATTCAATACTGCTATTCCTCATGAATCCTGATTAAAGCCCTACGGACCGGCAATAAATTAATTGACGACCCAAGCCATATTATTTCAATGAGATTTGTTGTTATAATTATATATTGTTAGAGACTTGAAATGATATAATTTTTAAAAAATAAAGATTCGTCTATATAATAATGTACTGTTTACACCATGTAAGTACATTATACTATTAGTGAGATTTATTAAAATTAAGTAGACTTCATGTTTTCCGATGACTGACAGTAATCCACAATTGCGTTGTGGCGTGTAAAAAACAAATCCAGAACGTTTAACTCAGGAACCGCAAGGCAACAGACAGCAACGTTTGCCATTTCGTGTTTGTCCTTACGTATTTGCCCGTATTCGGGTCGCTCACTCGCAAACCTAGGCATATCTTACAGTTCGGCTTTGCTCGGCGACGTTCGTTTCTCGTCGCGCCTCGTCTCGTCCCATCGCGCCCACTGCGCCCCGCCGTCAGCGCGCCATAAGGCACTCACCATGCCTATAATTTACCAGATTGATTGTCGTTTATGATTAATGTTCGAACATCTGTACTCCAAGTATGATATTATATAATCTACAGCATTGTTCATTATGCGGACTCACTAATAAAAAGAAAAAATCAAAACTGACTAATAATTACCGAGATTAACGCATTTAAACTAACAAAGCTTCGTTGTGTAGGTATTGGTATGTATGTAATGGGAAAAGAAAATATCTTGAAAGCTTCCCAACTCGCAAAATTTTTAATTATTGTTTCAGGTCAAAAAAAATGACAATTAATCTACAAACATCTCCAGAGCTTCGTGAAATCGAATGATCGGTGAGGATGAAAAAATTAAAGGGATGTTTGGCGCAGCAGTAGCGGGGAGGTGTCCATGTGGTGCTGTGGAGAGCGCGCGCCCTAGACAATGTGCAGCATCCTCGCGGCGGCCACGACTTCTGTTGTAGTACAGATATTGTTATCCTGCGCAGGTAACGTATTTTTTGTTTATTTTTTAAACTCTTTTTAGATGAGCTTCTATCAATTATAAAACCTATTTTTTATAAAAACAAATTAAGGGAAAGTGACGGACTATCTCTACGAGAGAGTGGTTCAGACGTGTCACACTCTTTTACACGTATCGACCATAAAGGGCATAACAACATTTGGTGGTGTAAATCGTAGCCTATACTGAAGGTTATATTTGTTGTAACTCCAGGCTACACAACGATTATTGCCCTAATAACTAATGTCACACAATCACACATAGTATAGTGCAATACATATATGTATTCATTGGCATTGTTATGCAATGAGCTGTAAAAAGCAACAACAAATTAACCAACCTGGTATTAGTCTCATTATATCGTCACAAAACTTTAACAATATGTTTTGTGATGTTACATTCTATTTGTTATACTTTTTGCTATGTTATATTTTCATGGGAAACGTCTTTGAAATCGTGCACGGCCAGGGGTAATGATACTGAATCACGTTGCTAATATGTTTAATTTGTTTGACTAAATTTAAGTACAAATAGTACAAAAAAAATTATACAATAATCAAAATTGGAAGAATAAAATATCGTTTTGATATTGATCTCACAATGTGTTGCCCATAACCATTGCGGTCGAGTAGGGTGTCACCCAAGCAATGTTATTCCATTGGATAGTACGAACCTCATTATATCAAATCCGTGGAGTTCGATTGAAAAGAAAAGTCTGCTAGACATCTTACAGTGAAAACAATGTTATTGTTATCAAAATGTTATATATGTAAGAATATCTTTACAATACATTACAAACTTTAACATATAAAACATTATAAGATTTCTTTAACAGGATTGGCGTGGTCATAATTCACAATACAAATATATTTTCTTGTAGAAATACAAGTTGAAACTTATTGTATCTAAATTGAAGCATTATTGCATTTTCAAATTATTCTGAAATAAGTGTTTATCAGTTTCCTGAAATCTGAAAAAAACCAAAAGGCTTTGATTGAAAGATTGATAGGAAAGAATTTGCAGTGAAGTCGGGTTTGAGTTTATATCAAAAGCATTTTGTTGATATTTATTATGAGTGATTCAGCAAATACTCTTAAATACTAAATCTTGTTAGTTGCTAAGTTCACATGCTAGCTTTTAAAATGAACTAACATATGGAATTTACTGTGGAAAAAAACTAAACATAGATGTAGCTAGATCCCTTGTTATTTTGTATTGTAATTGTATACATTGATGGTTTTTAATGCTTTTTCATCCTTCGAACTCAAAAATTTGATTTTATTTGTTAATTATTGCACAATGTTATAGTTAAGTCATCGTAAATGTAACGTGGCTTATATGAAAAAAGGCAAATAGTAAAAAATAGCGTATAATATATAATACGACAGAAAAATGGCCTTGGGCTGAAAAGTGTGATAGAATGTTGCGTAAATAACTTTTTCGCTACTTAGGTATTGATTTTGTACGATAAATTGATTCCCATATTGGATTTTGGTGCTTTCTATAAATGATATCGCATCATTTTATGATTTTGCTTAATTCTTTTTGAAATATTTTATATGTTACTCCTTTTTTTTAATATTTTTTGGTTCTAATAATGTTCGTAATCACGAAAAGGGTTTTTTTTCTGTACATAATATTGAGGTATATTTTTTTCCAAACATGTTTTTCTTTTTATATTGTGATTCAAATTCTACACCTAAGCAAGAAAGTCGGTTTTGAGTGGCATGTATGTACCATATCAGAAAAAATAGGACATATTCAGTCTCCGTTACATTCTGAAAAAAAAAATGGATAGTATTTATAGACAATAGTTCAAAGGTATATTAGAAAAAAAACCACCCAGATAGGACTTGAATTTCTATACGAAACAAAATGAAATGTGCAATTGCACTAAGTTCAAATCACTCTTTAAAAATTTGAAAAAAAATATCTATAGTATTTAAATAATAGACGGTCAGTGTACTAAGATGCGTATGCATACTTATATGTTGGCCGGTAATAGATTGTCCACATTGATAGTTGTAGATATTGAAACATTTGTGAATAAATTTTATTAGATACAAATAATTTTCGTTGAATGTATTTATTAATTATTAATACTGTGCTGTTGTTAGAGTTTCGAGATAAAGTTTGAAGAAAAGTTGGAGTGAGGGTAGATGGCAAAAAATAACGATTTTAGAAACGAATAATATAATTATAATTTTGAAGAGATGGAGTTCAAACTAGTACTAATTAGTTTGATCTTGTCCTTTTCAAAATTATCCTAAGAATATTTTCCTACAATCTTTTCTAAGAAAATGCAAGAATATTAAAGGTACTACTTATTTAAAAATGTCTATAATTTTTATAATATTTTTTATTTCCATTACATTAAGGCGAGTCCTTAATATATTGTACATTTCCAGATTTATCCTTTCCTAACATTTGCCTAATGTACGTGCGCTCGCACAAAACACGTGAAAATGAATGTTTCTTTCTAGTCCTACCTAAGCGGCACTAAAAAAGGCATTAGGAGGCGGAAAAATGGAGCAAGAAAAGCACCATTAATACGAAAGCCAACGCGGGCGCAATGTAAGTTTGTAATTAGTATTTTTATCGCAATTCCGTACCTCTCCGCGGTTGAGTAGGGCGAAAATATACGAACAAATAAGTTGTCAAGACGAATTCGACCTTTCGCTGAAGGGAATAAACCTTAAATTAAGTCGTCTACGAGCCGCGTTGTTTGCTGCAAGATCAGCAACTACCGTAACCCTGTTTTAAATTAAACATTTTAATGCCCTGAATTCCCTGACTCTGGAAATTATAGAGTTTTCTTGATGTTTACGTCCTTCTCGGATGAATATTTTTTCTGTTTCTACATTATAAATCAAATTTGTCAACCTTTCTTTTTACGTTATTCAAAATTGTAAATATTGGCAAAGTATTAATAAATTAAATAAAGTCTTGTGAGGACTTATTAGTAAATTTTGTAATTACACTTAACATGGTATGAATTTTAATTATTTGCTATTCGTATGTATGACGTCTCGATTTTCTTATGACATTTCATTTTTTCGTAATATGATAATTTTAGACACTTATATGACATATTGAAATTAACATTATTAATTAAATTCATAACATCTTTTCCTTCATTCTTGTAATTAATTGTATCTTTCAAAATAATTTTATCTTTGTTTTAACATACTGTATGCGAAACATTGAGCATTCCATTTTTGGTATTTTTTCAAGAGCATACTGTACTCAATTTGTGTATTTGTCATACGTTTTATAATATTAACCATTCATAAATACTTATATATATATGAAGGTGTACTTTTTAATTCGTATATAGATTGCGTAAATCTACTTTGTACGTATTCTCTTTGTTATTGTTTAAGTAATACGTTTCTACAATAATAATATTTTTTTTTATTGAAATGAACCTTGTTTCGGCACTCAGGGAGATAAAGTACACTATAAAAAAAGTCTCGTTCGCTTATCACATTTGACAGTCACATTCTCCCGTCTCTAGGCTCCTAGATATAATTTAGAAGTCTAGAGTATATCTAAGCTCTTATCCTATCAATTTATATTGATGTAAAATATTAATGGCTTTCCGCCGGCGGCTTCGTCCACGTAGAATCCGATCTGTTACATAAGGTTTTCATCACAATGAAACCTCCGCCCTCATTCATCGGTCCACTAGCCCTTCAACGACCCTCCCTCTGTACACTTTTCAAGGCCTTCGACACTAGAAATTATTATTTACCTAATAATTTCGCAGCTACATCTTTAAATATGGATAATTTTTTGATGACGTCCTATTTAAATTAAATAAAGCCCATATTTTGTTCTTAGTCAAGTTCTATCTACTCGTGAAAAACGTAATTTGAGTAATTTTAAATATGTGGGCCAACAGTCAAACGGACGGACGGACGAAAATTGAGAAAAACCTTCGTTTTCTCTTACATTATTTTTCTCTTACTTTCTTTTATCCCTCTCTATTTTTCATAAATACCGTCATTATACATATGCACCAGGTTTTACCGTTTTAATTATATATTCAGCTACTATAACCTTTGATTACAAAAGTGTATACATATATCTTATGAAAAGGCAAATAATAAATGTAACATTGTAAATGAAATTGATTACACTAATTGTGATTACACTGAAGAACTTTCACTTTTTATGTGTGTACACTGATATATGCGTATTTTCTTTATTTTGACCATCCGTAAATACTCATCTATATGTACACGCATTGACACACTTTTAAGCTTGCGTATGTAGGGTTGCGAGTTTACCAAACCTAATAGCTGGACAGACCAGCCAGTTTGGCCGGACATTTGGGTAAAAAGACCGGACATCCCACCTCACTGAGGACATTGTATCTCTGTATTATTATCCGGTTTTTTACCTTTCGCTCGTTTGCGAAATGTAAAAAGCCGGACAAGCCGGACACCGTTTATTTTAGCCGGACACGCAATCAAAAAGCCTAACTATGTCCGGTTTTATTCGGACGCCTGGTAACCCTATGCGTATGGATTGCGCGCGCACCTCGTTCGTGTGTTTCGACAGGCACGCGCTTCTTTTTTTTTCATTTAATACATTTGTACAATAATAATTCGTTTCTTATTTGGCTCCGTCACTCATCGATCGGTCCCTCCTTTATTGCGACGGCGGATCGGGCCGCGACAGAGCCGGCGGCGCGGCCGAGCGGACGTGGCGCCGCCGCGCGAAGACAAAGGCGGGCATCGAACGCGCTCCGGAAGCAGCTGTGTCGCTCGCGTGTTGTTTGCCAATTTATCACTAAGCTGATTATTTATAGGCGTGTTCCCGTAACGGCTACTCGCCGATGCGGCGGCGCCCCCCGCCCCGCCAGCCGCCATTCGCGCCACGGCGATGTCTACGCGCACCTTTATTTACACAACTCAAAAGAAAATAGAAGGAAAAACAGTATTTCCTCCTTTTAAGGTTAGGCGATTTTCGTAGCGCTAAGCAAACTCGACGGAAGTCGCGTTTCGCCTCTTTATCGGATTTGTCCTGACATATAAATGTGATCGAGTGGAAAATAGCACTCGTAAATGAAGGCAGATATTTTGTACTAAATAGCTTTCGTATTATCTGTCTGCGAATCAATTTCATGTCGGATGAAAAATCATACGAATGTAAAACTATGGAATCGATTTTAGACTGTTGATGTTATAAAAATCGGATTCCAACTAAATATATTGATACTTCAACAAATTTTGTAGATACTTGTTTTTTTACTAATTTGGTATTGTTTTTTGAAGTGAAAACTTCTTTAGCACCGTTGTGATTTGAAATTTGATGAAACGAAAAAGTATCACAAAAAGAGAAGAAACACGTACATCTATAGCATATAAATTACGAAAGAATGATATAGAATGCAAGAGACAGAAATAGGTACGTTTGTGTGCGCCTGGTGTTGTCATTTGTTGAAATTGAAAACATGGAGTCTGAACAATAAAATCCAATTAATATTATAAAAATGTGAAAGTTTGTATGTTTGGGTGTTTGTTACTCAATCACGCTTTAACGGCTGAACACAAGTAATTAAAACTGTACCGTAATATAGCTAATACATCAGAATAACATATATGCTATAATTTATAAAGATATTAATTTTTACTCCCAACTTGATCGCCCAATGAATACTTTATTTATAGCGATTGGTTATTGGTAACAGCAATATTTAAGAGAGATTCAAATTCAACATCGGTTCGATATCGAAATCGCGAGCGGAAACAAGATCAGTATCAAGAGCTTAAGTCAGATTGTTCCATAACTAACATATTTGCGCCATTACGTGTGTCTTTAGTGTGAGAATATTGGCTTTTCTGGCAGGGAATCGAAAATGGGAACGAGAACGGGACCAAGATTGAGATTATGCTCGATAGTGCCATCGATCGATATAATAAAATTCGTTGTATGCCCACGTGGCCGGAGCTGCGGGTGAATTATGTATGCCTATTTTAAACAGAAACTGAATCTAGATAGGACCAGAATTGGAATCGAAAATGGAGCCAGGACTGAAATTGAAACCAGGGATATCGAGATCATAGTTGTTAGAGTGATCGGTCGAAAAACATGGTGAAAGATTTGATGTCAAAGCGGACGGAGTCGCGGACAAAAGCTAGTGTAAAATAACTTTTATACTTGGTATCAATATTATAATAATAATTATCCTACTCTTGTTACCGTCTGTATGTATATGTCTTCACATGAGAGGATGATGGCTTTGAACTGATTAGAATCTAATTAAATTCATTAAAGCTCCTACTTTAAACTGAGCTACGTCTATGGTAAAAGTCATCAGGTTATGTACTAGCATGAAATAAATCTAATACAAAACACACCTCCGCAAATATATACAACTAGCGGTCACCAGCCCGCTTCGCTGGGCATAAATTTAAATTTAAATATTTTATTTATTATTCGAATGCGTTCCTGGTTTAGCTTCTGTGGACATAAAATGAATTCCTTCATGTTCTATATCAACGGATTTTTCTATCAATTTAAATCGCGATTATAGTTCCTGTTCTCGATCTTAATTCTGGTTCCACTGCCGGGTCCTCTCCCTGTCCGCTTTCGATTCCAATACAGGTCTCGCTATTGATCTTGGTCCTTCCTTGGGAATTAATGGGAATTAATGACAGTGATAAAAAAATATTATTTATCTGCAACGGGCATCAAAACAAACATAATATTACTGTTTAAGAATCCTAAAACCATCTAATTGATTCCGCATTCAACGGTCAAATTTCCCCTACAGATACGTTCAATAATTTTTACGTGATTGCATGACAAAGAAAACAATTTTCATTATATAAGTAGCCGCTACCCTTCCGTTTTGCTCGGCTTAAACTAATATTCAGCAATAATTGTTTTTTTTTATCATTCAGAAATGCAAGTGCTTTCACTTGCGTGCGTATAGATTGAAAAAAATCTTTTTTTTTTAATATTAGTTGTTCTCATTGTCAATTCTACTCTAGATCACGGTCTTCTTGCCTATGGCAATTATAGTTTCATTGTCAGGTCCGATCCCCGTTCCGCTACTGCAATAGCGGTCTTGATGCCAATTTTGGTCCTTTTTTGCCATGGACGTTAGTAATTTCAGATTACCATTTCTACTGATATTTATACATTTTTTACGTAAAAGGTAATCTTTTTATGTAATATAATATAATCTTACTATATTAATATTATATCCTATTAGAGAACATAATCTACCTTTATGTCAAATTTTATTACACGTACAACTCGTCTGGCTGTCAACATATGACAAATATCCACTCCGACACATTTTTACATTTTCGAGAACGGACATAACTATTTGACAATGTGTAAACTGTAAAAAGAGTATATACTAATAAGAGATCGGACTATCACCAGACTACCATAGAGCGATTTGAACGACATGGTAGTCCGGTCTCTTATTATTATATACTCTTTGCGACTTTGGCTAATAAACATTACCAACTTAACCATATGCTGTTTTAATTTCCTGTTGAAATTGCCAAATTAACATAAAGAAGATAAAGTAAAGCAATATTGATAAATCAGGCTGTATAATTATACATTTTTTGTCTTTGGAAAAATAAACAAATTATATACCCTATGCAATTTTAGCCAAACTCGTTTACTTTAGTTTGTGTCATATCATCGGCGAAGGCGTTGCATACGAAAAACGTATGAGAAAACAAATTTACTCCATAGTTCCTTTTTTTGTGCATTTTCCTATTTTTCATTCTTTACTCGGAACAGAGGCTAATTCATTAAATCAAAGATCATATAAATGTGGGCAGCCGTTCTTGCGTTGTAAATGGTACGACTAACACGACTTTGTTTTATGTATATAGATGAGAGTATGCACGTCTTGGTAGACGACGTGCATACTCTCTGGTCTACGACATACTCTGGTGTCTACGACATACTCTGGTGTCTACGACGACAAATGAGTCATGTTTTGACAAATTTTTCAAGGCTAAACTAACTACGTATTTTAATATGTATATTAATAAGGAACAAAATCGGTTTCTCTTTAATTGTGACGTTCTCTCTGATTTTATTTCATATAATGGAAAACTTCAAAAGATTGAAATTGCCCGATCGACGTTCGCTAATTTCAGGCCCGTTCGTGACTTCGAATCGAAGATTAAATTGACACGAATTTTCGCTTTACATGTCTTTACCCCATATATGTTAGACCGGCGGAGCGGTTTTTGGGTCGACGCAAGAAAAATGCGAATGAAGTGAGAGAATTGTTATGTTATCTGACTTTGGTGGTAAATTGTGGTAAATAACAGGACTGATGGGAAAAGGTTTAAGGTAAGTTCGGAGATGAAACAGTGATTGACGTCGGTCCTTGCCTTCCTCCTAATATTTAAGGAGTTAATTTTTTGTGTGACAAACGTTATGTATATGAAATATAAGAAAGCACTCTGCTGCACGTGACGAAGCGAAGAAGATAAGTATGAAATAAAATTCCAGAACGTGAAAGGTAATTTGAGAATTATGAACCGCAGCGTCAAAGTACCTAGAACTTCTTGATGGTCTTTTACTAGTTTTGTGTCAGTGTTCGCAATACAGTTTCAGAGTGATCACAGCGTAATTGAGACGAATATAAGTCAAAAAACTCATTATTTCGATGTGAAACAAAAGTACTAAAAGCGACAAATTGAAAATTTCGGTAAAATCGAAGGGTAAGAACTATGAAAACTAAATTAATTACGGAAGTTAACAAAATCACTATATTCATTGAAGCGAAAAATGTATCTAAAAAAATATTAATGAGAAAGACAATGGTTGATGAAAATAAATAACGAGAGATGTAAAGTAAGAGTGATTGTAATTACGCTTCACAAAATCCAAACCAAAAGCACAGTCCGACTAGTGTTGGTCTGTGAATGTCCTAATTAATTGAAAGCGAGAGTGATATCGGAATCCAAAGCAGAACCGATATCGGAAATGATGTAGAACCGAAATAGAAAACAGATCCATGATCGAGATCTAAAATGATGGCGCGATCAATCGATGGAAGGAGTTAATTATATGCGCGTGCGTGCGTATCCGTGGACAAATTCAAACCGTAGCATTGCCAAATTTTAATTTACGCCCATCGAAACATAGTTTATCGGCTAGGTACTTTTATGTTCGATCTTATAATAAAATTATAAACTATTGCGCAAAACAAAAAGACTTCATCTTTTACTGGAAAAGCACGTTCAGGCGCTGATGGCACTCTGCCTCTGCTCGAATCGTTCTTATTGTCGCTCTTCATACTCAAGTACTGAAAGAAAATATGCGAAAAAACACATTTATAGTTGTTTTCTTAAGTTTTAATCACACTACTGTTAAGGTATATACTCCAAAATTCTTTTTATTTCAGATTGAGAAGTTCGAGTTTAAAGCGCTTCACTGTTGAGTTAATTAGTGTTGTCAGCATCGCAAATGTTTGAACAAAAACAGTGAAAATATTCAGCACTAACCGCATAATATTTGTTCCGAGGCACGATGCAACTAGTTTAATTTGACTTAAAATCTCATTGCTAAATTAGATAGTGATCAAGACTCAGACTGGATATCTTACAAGAGGAAAACAACGCACTTCAAACATAATTTTCATAGTTATATTTAGAGTGTTTGATATTGGGTAGTATTATTTTGTATACGTAATTCTACAAGAAATGACTGACGTAAACTTAGCTGGTGTTTGAAGATTTAACTGTCCGTTAATTCTAAAAAACAAAACCTAAGTTTTGCCTATGCTTTTCTTGAATTATGAGAATGTCTTATACCAATGTTCACATCAAAAATTCTTTCACGGATTGCATAATTTTTCACAAAAGTAATAAACATACATTTTGATTTCCAATTTCGTTTTATTTACAGAAGTACATAAGACAAGTATTTAAGTAATCAATGCTACTGTTTTAAGACCGATTTCAATACGAATAATTTTTGTAATTTGTAAAAACTTTATAATATTATATTACCTTTTTAAAGTATAATGTAGTGAAATCAAAATATATAAGTGTACAATATTAAATATAAATAAATATCTGACAAGCGTTTAAATTGTCTATGCAGATGTTTTAAATGGATCATTTTAAATTATAACTGTACAATAAATCTAGTGTCCTTTCAGTTCGAATTACTTTAAAAATTAAGTTAAATAATTTTAATGCAACATAAACATTTCTGTCGAACATGTAGACAATATATTTGAACACATTCTGTCACCGTAGAAAACATATTAATTAGTGGCCTATATCCATACTTGAGGCCGGGTCAGCTCTTGTATTGTCGCTAGTAAGCTCTTGATCCACTCGAATAATTTTCGGGGGATAACAATAGGGAACGTACAATATCTCCTTACAACTGAACGGGCCCGCTGCAAAACCCTTGTTGGCCTTTATTTCCCATCAGGAGGAAATCAGTCGGTATGCTTCAACGCATTCGGTAATTTCGAGAAACATGCCGTGCTTAACGTTTATTTATGAAAATTGTATTCCTATGTACCCGATACATACATGTATTGTATACACATGGATATATAATAGCTATGAGCCTGTGAGTGGCTTTCGGTTGCATTTCTGAATCGAATGAAATTAGGTACTTCATAATGTTTTCGTTGTAAATCTGGATATAATCTCTTACGGTAGGTAAGCGTTTTATCCAATAGTCTCTCGACTATTTTGCCGACGTCCTCTGCGTCCTCGAATTTGCATTAACATCATTTCAATTCAATCCATCAATCACCACTACCGATGTCACTACCCACTCTTCCTTTCGTATAACATCGATCCAATCTCCTTTGGTACAATATTTACCAAATTTATTAATTTACCAGTAACCAGTCACTTTTTTTTATCCTTCTCTATGCAGTTATTTTTTTTAATACTTGACATAACCGAACCTAGTGTTTTTCTAGTCTTTGCAAAAGAAAACAACACGAACTGCTATTATTTTTTTATTTTATCGCTTTATTGAGATAAAGTAAATTTAGAGTTATATAATTATAAATTAAGTATGAGATTTAATTAAATCATATAGGAAAATTACAAGTTTACCAAAATACTGAAACTCAATAAAACTTAAGGATTAAAAAAAAATGAAACAGAAGAAAAGAACGAACATAAATTATAAGTACTATTTCTTATTTATTTCTCAACAACTTCACTATTCAAAATTTAGATCATATTTGTAAGTATGTACGTGTACGTCAGTATGCGTATGTGTTAATGCGCATGTGTGTAATGTGTGCGTGTGTGTGTGTGCGAGTGTCGATAAGAGAGGATATATGTGAGTTCAAGTAGGAGTAGTATCTTTGCGTATTTGTTTATACTACTATATAAATTTGTAGCGCCTGTCTGCACATAAATATTTTTTGTCAAATTTTTTGATAGATATTCATTTCATGACTCACTGACCTAAGTTTCACCACCTTTAAAATTTGTATCTGTACATATGTCTGTCTATTTGTCTTTGTCTCTTTATAACTCAAGAAAATTTTGACCGATCTCGATGAAAACTTGTTTGCAGTAATAACACATAATTGCGCTAATCATAGGCTATATATAACTTCTATGAAAAATATGTTTCTTTATTTTTCAGAGTTATCTCCGAAACGGCTAAAAATTAAATAGAAATAAGTTACTTCCTGGAATAACAATTAGGACATTTTTTTTAATTTACTATATTACTATATGATTCTATTTTTTGTAATTTTTACCTACCTACAATTGTTTATAATTTTTTCTTATAATTATTGGTTTTATTACTCACTGTCTCCAATTTTTAAATTCACATATTTCTGTATTTTTGTAAATGCAGACAGATAGCTGTCAGTTTTTCGGTATATATTTTTGTCTGTCTGGCTGTATATCGTTTGATAACTTAAAGATGGTTTGACCAATCTTGATGAAAATTGGTACATCCTAAGAACATACGATTGCGCAATTGATGGGCTACATATGATTTCATTACACCGTATGGTAACAATAAATATAAATTATATGTGTGTGTAAGTTACGTAAATCTGTCTGATATTCCTATTAAAGCAAAAAAATGTTTGGGTATTGAATTTCCATACTAATTTTATGAAGAGTTAAATTTTTTGAGTTTGTAAATTTAAATGTAAGGTATAATTTCTAGAACTACTGTTCTTATTCTAAAAACTCTGACATTAATAGGAAACTAAGTAACTCCTGAGTGCTAAAGACTATTTTAATTCTAATAAATATTAGATTTCACTAAGAAATCCCAATGACATAAAATAGAAAAAAAAAACTAAACGTCTGGTAGATTTATCGGCGTCTTAATGTTGCTGCCTAAATTAGATTTAAATCTAATTAAGTTTTAAATGGTTTTGAAAATAACAAAAAAGATGTGTGCCAAAATATTAATCTATAATAGCGTTATATATTAGTTTAATATTTTAATAAATGTCCAAAACGAAAATGTTCCTGCGCACCCCGACGTATACACGGGTTGAACATACTCACTATCTTATTTTTAGTCAATATAGTTCGTATAGACGAATTCCGAACGTGTGATTCGTAAATAGGACAACATAGCTTTTGGTACAATTTATAGTAAAATGTACATTTTAATATAGTTTTGTATATATAGGTTTATTTTGCACATAAATATACGAGTTCGCATTAGTTTCACTTCTGAAATGCATCAAACACGTATGCAGTTTAGTACCATAGAAATCCTTCAGAGGGCGGACCACATGACATACATCGGCGACCCTCATGACGGTAGGTCCGCCGACTGCTGACGGTAGTTGTTCACGGGCGCCAGATAGCGGTGGCCATTACTGTACGGTCCGAAATCGATGTCAGAAAATAGCATAGCTGTCTCGACGATACGGCTTCCGATCAAGCACAGTTTTTAAAATCCAGGCCGCTTCAAAGGGTGAAGCCCGGTTAGGCTCAGCGAGAGATATGACCATCATGAGATTGACCCCCTCTGAGGGGCCAATACCCACATTGATCCATCGGGGTTGTATCCCGGACAAGAAGACGCCCGGGCTTGAGGCAAAAATAAGTTCTCCGTCCCACACCTGTAACAATTATGTCGCGGATGATCCACGACGACGACGACGGGCCGCTTCGATTTAATTGGTCGGCTCGTCTAGTTGGCCGCTCTCTGAAGGATAATTCGAGAATAGAAGAAAATAGTATAAGAATGCAGCTGTATGCTGCATTCAGCCTGCACCTGCCTACACAACCAGTACTGCAATACCCTGCATCTAGTATACAATACATTACAGTACGTAGCACATGTGTTGGCGTAACGGAGGTGAAAATCTGCACCTATATAGAGACATAGTGTTCAGAGGTGCTATTTCGACGACCTAAGTTGGCGTGGCGCCGCTCCTGCAAACAGTCAGCCGATCGGCAAACTCAAAAGCGGGCCGTTAAGGTTTACATACGTGTGCGCCCGGTCCATCACAATAGACATTATATATTATTATATAAGTTTACTGTTTAATCCACAGAGACAGTTTCTATGTTAAAAGTGAATAAAATTGGACAAATTGAGGTTTAAACATGGTTTTGATGGTTTTAAACAATACCTTACAAATTCATATAAAAACAAATAGTTTGATCAATAACGAGTGATGACAGCTAAGTAGATGATAAATTGAGGCAGGGGCTTTGGGCTAGAAGGTACCGGATTTGATCTTGACCACGGGTGAATTGATCGACATGTTTTTAAGTCAATGTAAACCACAAGCTCCGTGCATCGGAAAACAGCTTAAGCCGCCGGATCCTGATGTCGTTTGACGACGATCATCATATCAGTGACGACGGCCGTTAGCAGACTCCGATCCGCACCGGGCCAGCGTGGAAGGCTTACGGTCTAAGGGTCGTATTAATAAACGTCACATGAACGATGCGCCGTCTCAAAAAGTAACGTGAGAGCGGGACACAAATAGTGAAGCACTACAACTGTCTTGCTCTTCCCACTCGCAATATGGGATACCGCAATTAGGTATACATTACTATTATTATTATTACTAAGGATTGTATTAATAATTATTATTACGATCCTTAGCCTGTCAATGTGAAACAAAAAGCTTGTGGGAGCGTATGCCTCAGAACTGGGATAAATAATATCTGATACGACAATTAGTATGTCAATTTCATGGCTGAAATAAACTACTTCATCAATTGATATTTTTAAAGTATATTAATTGATGGATTAGTTTATTAGACTAGGCAAAATAAAAACAGTAAGTTTATTATAATTGAAGAAAAACCGATTCATTCACCACGAGATCTCCAAAATTATAAGCCCAATCAAAATGTCGACAAGTGATAATTTAATTAATATAAAGAAACACTAGAACAGAATTTTTGAAAACTCGCTTTTTATGGGAGTAAAATGGGGTTCATTTTTGTTTAAAACTTGTTTGGAGCGAGGCACGATTATTAAATTTGATATACATACCACTTATATCATTGAAAATGTGAGGCTCGTCTTTCGCATTTGGGGGGTTGTATAATTTATAAAATTTTGTGTGTATTTTTTGCATCTTCTTCGGGGCATCGAAACCATTCGTCTTATTACTATGAAACCCACGTTATTTCGAAAAAGAAAATTAAAAATATTATTATTCTAGAAAAACTACACTAAAGCCGAGTAATATAATTTAATTTTATTCTGATACTAGCATTTGTTCCGGCTTCGTCAAAATCAGAACTGCAACCGGTAGCTAATTTGGTTAATTATTTTAAACGTGCGTTATTTATATTAAGCATCGTTACTCCAACCAAGTCTTATTTAAACTCTAGGACTTCAAATAAGTGGTGGATATTTTAAATTCAACACTTGTTTGAAGTCTAAATACCTTAAATATTTTCATTATTTATATACATATTTATAATTATGAACTACCAATCGAAGAATCACTTTAAACGCATTTCGTCCCATCGAGCATTATGCCAATATTAACGGAGCGCTACACTCCTTAGAGCTGTTTGCGTGAAACGAGTTACATATATAAAAGTAGCTTTCGTCCTCAGTTCTTCTAGTATGGAAGTAATAATAATTCTATATTTTTAAAGAAACTGTAAAAAGTTCCGAGTCATTTATTGGCAAACAATTTTGCCATCAAATGTCTCAAAATATTTTAGACAACATAATTTTTCAGTATCGATGTTGAAAACAGGCAAAAATCATAGCAACTTTTGACGGATGAAATATTTACATACATAATTAAGTTCTTACGGTACACTCGGTAGGAGAAAGTCCTACTAACATTGGTCCGGCTTCCTATATCGAGCGATCTTACCAACATTTACACCACTTTAGACCTTACGTTCGACCTCAGGTCTGTTTCCACCTTTAATTCCCATCTGAATCTACTCTCGATTGCGGCCCTTGTCCTTTTCTTTTCTAACTGCGGTATCGCTCTTGATTTCAGTATTTATCTTGTTCTCGATATCAATCTTATTTCTTTGCAAGTTATTCCCTAAGAACGCATCAACGGTAAAATTATCTTATGTTAATTCAGAAAATATTTTAAATGTTTTAAATTACAGTAAAATCCTTAAATATTCAGGTATCCAAACGTCGTCACAAACTATCACTTTTATATTATATTATTAGGATGCAGTGGGTACTGACCGTATGCAATGTAAGAACGCTATCAAGCATTTTAATTTACTATGAATTTTGAAATTTTAAAATGACTACTATTGCTATTGCTAACGCATTAATTAATAATAATGGTTTGATAATAGAGTTATTGGCAGTCTCTATCTCAACTCTCGCTTAGCCACTATTCTTCTACAAACTTCTACAAACAGTGACCATAAGTACAGCCGTCAAAATAAAAAAAAGGTAATGAGTTTTAGTATCTACAATTATTAAGAACGATACGAACAAAGAAACAAACAGTATTCTCTGTGACAATGAATTCTATCACAATATCGAATTTCATAAAAGTCGGTTATGCTATTTGTCAAGTTATAAGAAAACGTTGTATAGAAAATATTGATGATATAAGACTGTCTATAGACAGTCTTATATCATCATTCGATGCTGTGTTCCATCAGTGCAACAAAATTTCATTAAAATTACTCCCCCTTATAAATCAAAATATTTCACTTTAGAAGAAAAAGTACTCTAACACTATAGCTGCAAGTTGTATCACTGGGCTGTAAAAATATTTTATGGCTTGAAGTTTTATGACTTTGTTCATTTCCACTTAAATTTAATAATTTTACAGTTGTTTCATTTTCAAGACGTTCTCAGGATTAGGTATTCTTTCATTTATAATTCCGTAACTACAATATTACACACTATTCCGTTATTCTATTAAAAATAATTATAAAGCAATCGTTGAAATGAAATTATTCGAGATTAGGTCTTGTCCATAGTTTTGCCTGGGTAAAATAAAACAAAATAAGTGGTACGTAACCTGAACACGATACATGTCCATCTCATAATCTCATCTCAGTCGTGATTATATTCTCGACCCGCGTTTCACTTCCCATTCTTCTGTGTCTTTTGCTCCAATCCTACTGTTGATCAATCTCGATCGATGATATTAATACAACATTAAAAACGAAAATCACTTACTATAGCTTCGTACATATTAATACAATGGAAAATTTATTAAAGTGAAACTTCTTTATCGGCGTATGGGAGAAATTTTATAGCAATGTAACGTTTTTCTGTTACGCGCCATCTTTATCTGTTACGCGCCATCTTTATTTCTGGGTAACATTTTTCCGTTACGCGCCATATTTATTCAATGTTATTAATGTCATCGTGGCATAAACATAATTGTTACTAAGACCACCTGTCACATATACTTTCTGTCAACACTCTAGATCTATTTACAGTTTGTATATATTACATTTTCCTATTATCTAAGTTGAAACCTTTTCAACCAACATTCATGAACTATATCTCACATTCTTTCATTGAGTGACTCGATCTTATATGTAGCGTTTGATATATTTCCTGCAATTCTATATGACCCTTTATAACATCGCATTAACTGAAAAGTTTTACCTATTACCCTTCTAGGTACATATACCATTACCAAGTCTCCTACATGAAACTCTGAACATTTCTATTTCTGAAACTCAGTAGTGACGTGAAAAATAATATTTCAATTAAGTGATTAGCGAAAAAAATTTTATAAAGTTATTTGTATCCATGTCTATGATAATAAAAGCCTTTTGCATAAGCTTTATCTAATTTAGCTTTATTCAACCAATTTCTGTGAAGTTGTAAATAGTAAATCATTTTTCGAAAAATGATGTCATAAAGAAGAAGTTTCACTTCTTACGTGTGTACACTAATACACACACACACACTTTTTTTTACATCATATGTTATTCTTCAGCCTATTAAATGAAATTTTACCAATTTTTCCCAAGATTGCGTATGAGCACTGACCATAATTAGTAGTGTATAAAATTTAACGAAATTTTCTTAATTCAGAAGAATGAGCTGAATTTTTACTTAATAATAAATTTATACATTCATGTGTAGACATGTGAGAATAACCTATTTTTTACATATATTTTTCCGAATTACGCAACATTTTTATGTATCTAATGAAGAAAAAAAAATGGAAAAAAGAAACTGTACGTTTGTACGTGAAAATAAGGTATCAAGGAACAATTGCTGGACGTGTCACTTCGACGTAATTTAAACTATATATACGATCGTGAGTGTTATCGTCCATCCCAGGTGATAATGCAGTACGACGGAAGGGGGCTATAATGCAAATCATATAACGAACAGTTTGTAAAGTGCAAATATCCGCATTGTGTGTCTGTAATTTTATATTGTTAATTATTTTGTGTGAGTGCCGAGACAAAACATATATTTCGAATGAGATGTTTTCATTTAGTATGGTTCCGAAAACTTTAATATTAGACGTTCGTCCTATTGAGTACATCACACCTAGAGTTATTTAAACAAAATGAGGATATGTATTGGTTTGTGAAGCTATTCTTTTTGACAAACACATGTACTTAGTTTTAATATTAAGGATTAACAAAATTAACTTGAGCATTTTATTTAGAATTAGATATATTGTTGAATTAGAAAAAAGTTAATAGCTTAGTTAATGCCATTAAATATAACAACCTATATTATTTACGTAGTATGTGATATCCGAAGTAATATCACTATTGGTCATTTATGTATACAGTTAATAATGTGGGTGCCAAAAGTACTGTGGAGACCTTAAAATAAATGACATGGGAATTATTAATATGTGATACTATTTTAACCCCTCAATATATGTGGTCAAGATAACTGAATAACTATTTTAGACCTAAGAAGGATCGATATAGAGATTTTGTTGAAGTCCTTCGAGAGATCTAGGGACAGCTCAGAACAGCTGTACTCTTTATTTAATTAAGAACAAAATACAATAAATGCGGCGTACTCTATGAATTTACTAGGTAAGAAACCAAACTTCATATAAACAACACTTATATATTTCAAAAAACTCCACAAGACTCAAAAATTTTCTCCATAATTTTGGAAAACTCCCTAAGAATGAAAATGGACTTGGGGAACTAAAAGGTTAAACTTTTTCACTACTTTTATATGCTGTAGTGACAAATACAGTCTTTTCAGTCCTATGCAACTCTGTGGTTAATATACTACTAATACAAGTGAAGAGGAGAGGTGCGCTTGTAACTAGAACTAAAATTTTATTAGTTACTTTATAAATCCATTAAATCCTGAAGCACTATTATATTCCAATTGACTTATTATTTTACAAACTTCATAAAAATCTATAGATTGCAAATTTTATGTTTATTATACTATTAACTAGATTCATTCCATCTTTACTAAAACTGTTATGGCGATGATCGTAGTGACTTGATAGTTCATTCTTTTAATGTTTAGTTTTTAACTTAAGCACTAATTTTCGTGGTTACAAATTCAAAATCAATAAAATATCATACATATTTCATTCTCACTTTTACTTATTTATGATATTACAGAATTTTTATCTCAGTGCGTATTTGCAATGACAAATTATGCAGAGTAGTTTATTAATGTTGCAATTAAACAAATTCTCACTTATTATTATATTAATAATTTTTATTCCGTACTATAGGGATTTTTAACAATCATAAATACCATAATTAATATTCGAGCTATAACTTTTTACAATCTGTGTGAATTTCAAGTCATTATCAATAATAATTTTAAATAAACCTTTCTTTGATTTAACTTATGCATTGAATCACGCATAAAACACGTATCTCAAACTTTCAAAATCCTGAAGTTCTAGATAAACGCACTGATTTTGTTCTGCATAAACACGAATACAACACGAACAATCATCGGCTTTACAGTTTCAGTTTTTCAATTCGGTCAATTGAAATTTCTCACACAACGACTTCATTATCGTCACGTTGTAGAACTAAAAGAAAGCGGCTCCGCCGCCGTGTGCAGTCGCCGGGGGCGTTCGCGCGCCGCCGGGATCGACCTTTATTGGATTCGCCATAAGTATTGTGGGCGCTATTAAATTATCCGCGCGACCGAAGCTTTTGTCGGGGGCCCGTCGCCGGCGCGCAGCCCCGCCAATGCACCGTGAAATTGCCTATTTTCCACGTGAATTTATTTATTTATTTCATACAGCGATGACATCTCCAGCCCGCGCCGACTACTGTTCAATGCATCGGAAAACTTTTCGCTTTGCGAATATACGAAGTGCATGTAACTATATCGACGTGTCGACCGGTAACTTTCACGTACGGCAGAAGGCTTATGCGCTGCGTGTCAGTAAAAAAAATAGTTTTCTTCAATACTTATGTTTATACTGACAAGTATAACTGAGCTGAGATTAGAACTTATAAGTAAACATCAATTTCAATCGTCTTACGAGTGTATTGAAATTGATGGCATTCATTAGAACTATTTTTTACATATGATGATTAACAGTTGTCTAAAATTAAAACAATTGACTTTTAGTTTAGTAGCTATGTATTTCGAAGAACTATTTTATTAATTTCATTAATGTATATTTTATATTATAATACTTTAAATTAATATGCAATTTCGAAAAGGACATATATCTGAATATTTAAACTTTTCAAGAAATGAAAAAAAAATGAGTTAAATTTTAGGGCCACTTTGCAATCGAACGTTAAAAAATATTTTGATGTTAACATTATTGACATTTTAGATATTTTAAATTTATAAAATGTGCCCTTGTGATACTGAATTCACATAATTAAAAAAAAACGGATTAATTTTTTTATTTAAGTATATAAAATTAAACAGTATACTTAAATAGTTTAAAGATAAACTTATCTTAAAGTGTTCCGAAGGCTATCTTTCGTTCATAATTGACCATTACAGTATTTCGTCATGAAATTCTGTAATTTTTTTTGGTACACATTGTTCCACCTTTGCAATATCTGCATTTTTCAGATTATTAATGGTACTTTGCCATTGTTAGCTCGATATTTTTTGGCTTGGTAAGTCACTGCAAGTAGCTTTTAGTCTACAAACCTTTATATTTTTTTGTTATTACTTTCTCAGGTTTATTGGATCAAAAACAAAGTCATAATTAGCTGATACTTTTTTTGGAATGTCATTGTCAGATTAAACTTTCATACAACACCATAACAAAAGAATGATATTTCAATTCAGTTCGTTGTTTTAAATTTACAAAAACCAAAAAATTTGTTTACAAAAACAAATAGAACAGGAATATTATGGAGATTAACGGTCTTATATACCACTAAATTTAAGGGCACATCTCTAAGAGATGTGTCTTTTCAAAATTATTTCTGTACGCATCATGACGTCGACAGTAGAACAGATGCCATAGATGTGCCCTTATCTAACATATTATAGGTAGAAGGAAACACATAGAACACATTGGTTTGAAAAATCGTATTTGTCAAATTGTGCTAGATGTGCCTTTTTTGAAATTGCACATTCAATTAAACTTTTGATTATGTCTATTTATAGGTTTATTTTTGATCTAATTACTGTTGTTTTATAAGTCTTTGGCAACCTTAAATACAATAGTGCAATAGCAGCGATTATTGTACAATTTCCGTATTTAATTCAATGCTTGTAAACCATCGAGTATCATTTTTTATATATCAGTTTTAATATAGGCACAAGAAAAAAAGAAAGAACTATTAAGTCACAGTTGCGTAGATCCATAAGATTGTGTCAAGTTTTGACCGAACAGTTGATCAAGTTCAGTTTCAGCCATATCGTTTTTGGATCCGCAAAATTTAACGTTTCTATTTTGATACCGGAATTAAGACATTATTTATCTTCTTTAGCAGTATTCTCTGTGTGAAGGTCGATAGTAAAATTAGCTAAAACCTAGAGTTATCGTTTTCTATTAAGCCAAATCACAACGCAAAATTTTACTAAATTACTTGCGCCAAAGACTAAAATGGATACATTTGGCAAGGACAATGCTCTGTTTAGTATAATAGTTGAGTCTAGCTCAGAAACATTAAGGTAAATTATTTTGCATTCTACAAAATATAAACTTATTATTAGTTTATTCACGTTATTCGTCATTAAGCCTAAAAGCCTAAAAAGGGTTTTTCACTGATTACTAATATTTTTTTTTACTGTCTAATTACCAATTATAACATTATAATTAAATATAGATAAAGAAATTACTACAAGTACTTCTCATATGATTAATCATTGTGTCCTAATCGTTGTCGCCCGCTATGTGGATGCGATAAATGCTGAGCTCGTTCGATCGGTCAAAATTATTGTAAATCAGATTGTTCAACCTTTGTTTCTGATAGATCATTCAACATTCGTAGCACTTCACACATTTCTTAGACCTTTTTTTTTTCTCCTAGATCTTTCCTAGATCCATTTCCTGATCACATTATACGGTAATGTATCCAAAGAATTATAAAAATATAGCAGATGATTTCACACAATATACGATATCACATTTGTTTAGCAAAAGAAAGAAATATTCATGATCCGACTCTAACATATAGGCAGAAATATATCAAATTAGTTCTGTACTTGTTAAATTGTCTATAATATGTTAATATAGTTATGTTATTTTTTAAATTTGCGTGTGATTACTAAAATATGTATACAAATAACTAGGATTTATACCGTGTGATAGTGTTGCATTATCCTGAAAACTTTAGAATAGGTATGCAAACGTAAAAGGTTTTTGCAGATTATTCGCGGGCTTATGTATCTGCAAAAACATATAGTTGACTCATCGAAATCAGTTTTAAGGGCTCCGAGCCAAAATGACAAAAACGGAACCCTTACATGTAGTTTCGTCATGTCCGTCCATCCGTCCGTATATAAGAGGCGTTTTATTCAAAAACTACAAGACGTATATTGAAAAAAGTTATAGTGTAGGTATCTTGTATAAGCTGTTACTTAGTTTGGTAGTTACATAAGTAAAGTAAATACTTATAGGGAGGCAGTCCATACATGTAACAGAACCTGAAAATTTTTTTTCAGCAAAATCAACTCGTGCACATATTTCAACAGTTCTTTTAAAAACTCTTTATTATGTGAATAATTTCGGAAATAATAGCTCCGAAAGTAGTAGAAACTGTGCCCCCGCTTTTATTTTCTTAATTGTTTGTCAAAAAAATAACAAAGGTAACGTTTAATGCTTTCCATATGAAAACTATTATAAACATGATTGGATACATTGTTTCAAAAATTGCAGTATATTCAGAAACTAAAAAAAATACAAAAGTAATAATTATAAAAACTTTGAACATGATGGGAAATAACATTTTAAATTATTGCCGAAAAACTGCGCTTCTCAACGAAAGGACGCAAGTGCCAAAAATATACGCTCTTTTGCTGATACACTTTAATTAGCACTAGTTTCTTAGTAATAATCGACATGCCTACTTGTTTTTCAAGTTATAGACGACTAAAGTGCTAATAATTATTCTATGCAGATCATTGCAAGTAACATGGAAAAAGTGTAGCAACGTATTTTTTTTTTCATTTGTAGTGTATATCTTTGTAATAATGGTTTGAAACCCCATAATGAGTATGGTCGGCCACACTCTTGGCCAGTCTTTTGTTCTGTAGCAAAGGGTTGATGCCTAGATAGCACAGCGGCGCCATGAATACAATCTCATCAACATTCACGGTGTTTACGTACCACAGCAATATACACCACAGCGGCGTACAACACAGCGACATACACGACAGCGACACAAACGACAACGACATACACGACGACGACATATACCACAAACACCACATCGATATACACCACAGTCATAATACTGACTACAGAATATGTAGACCGTATAACAATTCATCTAAGCAACTCGACAAATTCAATTGCTATACTCTGTGTAGAACATTTCAACTAGCAAAGTTTTACAAATAGATCGACGTATGTATTAAACTTTTCATGAATATGTGTTGTCAATAAATCAATATGTGTTATAAGGAACAGGTTATCTAAAACACGGAATGCCTCTTCAAAGCAGTATATTTATTTAAGCATATATTTTGTGGAGGAAAACGACGTTTCCTTCCACCTACTCCAGTCTGCGCGGGAGGCGAAATATAAAGCAAGCGGTTAATTTTAGTACATTACAACCAGGGGCTGTCGGTATATCTACCAGTAACTCCCATCTTCCTTCCCACTCTGTTGGGTCCATCTTCTGTCTCGGAAGATGGACCCAACTAAAATTATAAACGACTAAAGGCGACAACCACCTAGTTAAAATTTGTAGGAAAATCTAAAACATTTTAACTTATATGCGAAAGTCATGATTTGATAAAGTAAGTGAATTTATAAAGTAAGTTCACGCTATAATATGAAGTTGTCTTATGATATTCAAGTAATGAAACAAGTATTTTTAGAGGTCATGCATTTTCAACGATACTTATTTAGTGCTACAACTTAAGTCGCTTACATAAACACATGGTTTTCTATACATCATAAGTGCAGATAACTACACTACTTTACTTTAATCTATATAAATCAATGTCCGTTAATGGGTCCCTCTTAACGTACCATTACAGTTTTAATATTGTTTCTGAGATAATTTTAAGAAATTATTTCCGACAATAAAGCGACATGGCTTGAAAATGCACGAGAACTTTTAAATCAAAGAAGAGCTTACAAATCACTTCGATAATATATCAAAAAAATATTGTTTTTCGCTTTCAGAATAAGTATAAATAATACAGAATATTTATACATAAAACGTTATTCTGTCATTTTTATATTTTTCAGAATCTAGTTTCCTACAATTTTAATATGAAATGAATAACGAAGCTGAAAAGTTTTCTGACCGTTGTATGTAGACCCATTTATGATAGAATATTGTTATCATATGGTAACAAAATTCTATAAAACGCATACAAATGGTCCATATCATCCCTACCCGTACACCCCTTTGTATGGGTTTTATATAGGAATGACAAAGTATATGGGCCCTATATGGCTACATAACTATGTCATCTACACGAGCTTACGAAAAGAATAGCCGCAGTGGATTCTATACCTAATGCTCAATTATTATCTGCATTTTATCCATATGTTTATGATGAATTTTTGCAACACATGAGCAATGATTTTTAATTTCTATGTAAAATCATACAAAAAAATCTTACTAAGTGTATAATCATTAATAAAATCTGTTATTTAAGTTACTTACTGTGCACATTGATACTTCATCAATACGTACTAATACTAAGCTGTATAAACCAAACTGATGTAAAAAATTGGCCCGTCGAGACACTGCAGGAATGACATCTCTATGGCGTGATTATGTTTATTTTTTAAACGCCATCTAGTAGCGAAAATAAACATTATGTTGTATATGATTCATAATGTTATGATACAATAACATCGTTTATTTTCTTTTTAAATACATAATTTAATGTATTACAATTACTAATAAATCTATGTGGGTCTCATACGCTCAGAAACGTTTTTATTTGAGCAATGGCGGCACTTTAAATTACAACTCAACGAGGTTATAACTTACGGTTAACTGCCGGCCAACACTGTAGTATGATTTTATAAATCAAATTGTTTTTATTAGCACATTTATTTTTCAACGTTGATCTAACTAAATACGTAGACATAACTAATGTTATCTGCATATTGAAAACTTTGTTCGCTCTATATGCATGTACGAAAATTTTAATAAACATTGATTTCATAAAAAATATTGAGTGGAATTTATGAAGTTTCCAAGTTCCAAATAATAAACACGAAAAATATTTTGAAGATTACCAAATATAGCTATGACAAAAGATTAAAGTAAAAAGTTGCCAAACATATTTTATATTTTAAATGTCATTAAAATGTAAAGAATGCTAAAAGCATTGCAGATGAATACTCAGCTCAACATAATTTTTGTTGATATTTTTATTGAAAAATTTTAATTTTATTTTTAAAATTATCTGGATAATTATATCAAAATTCTGAAATGTGGAATACAAAAAAATAAAACAAAATGTTACATAATTAATCAATTAACGTTTTTACATAGGTAAATCAGAAAGTACATTTGAAAGGATAGTTGAATTTTGTTTAATTTATCAACTAATAGGAATAATTTATACGTGTCTAGTATGCTAACAATACGATTAAATTCAATACAATACAGTGCGCACCCCTTGTCCCGATAGCGAATAAAGTTTCAGCTAAATCTTATTAAACTATTGTGTGCCTTAACAATAGAACAAATAAGACTTAGTTTTCCTTTCGTGCAAATGCCACACCTTTCAGTAATTTAAACAAAACGGCAAGCGAATCATTTGCGATGCATGGTGATGCTCCTTGTGGGCCTCTGACGATCGCAAACAGCTAAAGTTTCTACATTTTGACAGCAACACCGATTTAGGTATACATAATCAAGTGGCATTGATGGCAACTCATTTTGAAAACAAATTAGGGCGTATAATCGGCATCGTTTATTATTTAAAAGGCAACATCAAGTAAAAAAGGGGAATAGATTCCTTTACATTCATACGTTATTTCCATATTAATGCGTAATACAATTCACAAATGACAGTTATATAAGCAAACATTTAAAAACTTATATTATATTTATACACAAATAGATCACTTACGAAATTCCGAGAGAATTTCAGTTACTAGAAAATAGTCATATTCTCTATCAATCATTATTGTACGCAGTACATGAAAGGTAATAAATTATTTAAAACTTTCTTTTGGTCAAAATGAACTACATATTATTTTTTCAATTATTGAAACGTGTCGCAATACGTTGCGGTCTTATTGCAGCTGAAGACTATATATCATCACGCTATCTCTTCAGGAAGTTAGCTTAGACGTGAAAAATAGCGAGGCGCGAGCGGCGACGCCGGAACTACGTGGACAACGTACAAGGCGGCGTTCGGAAAACCAACCTGCGGCGACGATGCGCCCACTCTACTCAGAAAGCGCTATGATAACACCGTATTTATGGATGTTTTCCGATAATACTGAAAGAGCCTAACAATACGTCATACCGTTTACGAGGCAATAAAATTATGTAACAATAGGAAGCTTCTTCATTCATGAATGAAATACATTAATTACTAATGAACACATACAACTCAAGAAAGGAAAATTATAAATTTATTGCCTTAAGATTATATTCCTCACTAATAATTACGTTCGTAGTTACTATAAAATATGTATCATTTATATATTTGCAAAAAAATTTAATCAATTTTTTGAGAAAAAAACTATTAAATATGTACACCGGAGCGTAGATTCATATATACGTATGTATGTCTACTAAGGATGTCTGCGGTGTATAGGGGATGCCAGCAAGGTTAAGTCAAGAAAGGGTGTGACGACAGTTTGCATACGTAAGGACAAATGAATTCTAGTGTAATATTTTTACAAATTTCAAAAACCTTAATAAAGGATATCCTTAAACAATACATTCTGTTACTTGTTTGTAAATAATTTTTCTCTACCTTGTCCTGGTAGAGAGAAAGTATTTTTTTTTTGTATTGTTGTTTTACTAACCAAGAAACTTCATTAATTTCGAATCGATTTATGATAAGCCGGTACTATTCTATTCACAAACATAATATAATCGAGTTATATGCATACATACGTTATAGCATATCGTAATATCACGAAGAGTTTATATGCACCTTGGCCAGAATTGCTTTGCATACACAAGACAGGAAAAATGGAAGTAATCCGTAACAATCCGTGGACCAGACGCGCCGGCGACGGGCTCAGGACGCCGTCTGCATTGGGCCCTGGAGGGCGCTTCTTGCGATTTCATATGCAGTTGAATGTCGATGTCTGATACGAAATGCAGTAATGCATAAAAAATCGGAGCTCGTGTTTTCGTTTATGTCCATAAAAATTTTGCTTATGCAGTCTGGCACAACATATTGCATCAGTTGATTATTTCTTTACGTTCATTTAGGTCGTTAGGCACATTTGGCTAAGACTTAATTTTAATTTATATATGCAATTAATATAACTTAACTTGGTAATGAAAAGATTTTATCATTGTAATAATTCACTACAATTAAATTTAGAGCGGCCATAAGACCAAAGCTTAACTGGTTGTATTTAGAAATGTATTTAAACTATTAAATATACATTTTGTTTGTTAGTAAATGTACTAATTGTGCTGTAAAAAAGCATTACATTAATATATATATTTTTTTAAATAATTAAAATTTAAATTACCAGCTTTCGCTTACAACTCTTTCGGCACGGGCATAAAACGAACTCCATTATTTTTTTAGGTATACATCAGTTTCTCTTATCAATTACGACCCTTACCTCGATTTTATGTTCGATTTAAATTCCGACTCCACTGTCTGTTTAGATACTGATCCCTCTTTCAATATGAGTCGTGGTTCAGCTCAATTCATTCCTGATTACAATGTCGATCCCCATCTTTCATATCGACTAGGCGTTTTACAGTTTCTATCTCATAGAGTATAATTAGATTTGTTAAGTTTTTATCAGTCTACAACGATATATTTTCACGAAATCTATTATTTTAGGGGTAATTTCAATAATAGACTAATGCACAAACAAAATTTTATACAGATCTGTTTACCAATTCCATACTAGTAACAATTACCGTCTCATAAGAACAATGCGTTTTTCTGTTGTAAAAAGTAGCCTTTGTTGCTATCCATACAATTGATTATCTCTTTTCAGAAAGAACACAGACCGTTCCTTTTCTCCATTGCTGCGTGAAAGAAGCACAAGCTAACTAACTCACTTTCTAATTTATAATGATAGGTATACATCAGTTTGGCAATCCAACGTAACAGTGGATTGCCAAACCAGGACTTACAATGACAAACATAGAACGTTTGACTGCCATTGCAGTATTATGCATCAAAACTGATTACAACAACGACAACAACGACAACAACAATGACAACAACGGTTCATGTTATAAAATATACTATTGTTCGAAAATTCAGATAGTTTTTAGGAGGCTACGTTATTAAAAAAGCTTAATTTTTTTATGCCATAAATTTATTGCTTTTTACACTTTTCTTTTTTCTAATCTTTTTTTTTGTCATTTAAAACATAAAATTAATGCACAGTCATATCACTTCATTTACTTAAATCATTCTCAACATAAAGGCAACACACAGAGCGTTTGTTGCCTCAGGTGGCGTGTTCGACGCTAAAACTTGCCTTAAGCTGGCGCTGAGCTGTGTTTAGTGACTGTGCAAGCTATGGAACTAAGTTCACTTGACTTAATGTTATCCCCTTTGCTGTTATGTGCCACTGGAACATTTAAAGAATTATATCAATAAATTTTTTGAACAATTTATAATTCAAAATATTATTTATTTAAACGTGTTACGGGTAAGCAATTATAGTATGTTTAAACTGCTATTAACGGATGTTAGAAAAGTTTTGATGATTAGTTTCTTATTCAGAAGCGTTACAGAAATTTCTGTTCATAATCTCATCCATTTCAATGAATTCAATGGTAACGTTATTGTCCTTTGCATGATAGAGAAAGAGCTCGTTCTTAACAACACCATTAAGAATTTTCATATACAACAAAGAACACAGGTTCTCGATAAAGTCGTGCATTGCGATGCATCACTGTTGCAGTTTGTTGGGCAGCATTAAAAGATTAAGTTACGTATCGTAGTCTGATGCGATCGCCTCGAGATGAACGGGGCGGTGCGCTTTTGCGATGCTGGGAGTGTGCGGCTGGCGTGCTCCGGCGAATGCAAAAATTTAAATTAGAAGCATAAATCAGCCGGGTGTCGGACGGGTGCTGTTGTTGTTTCAACCTCGAGCACGGCACGGAAATCGTTTACCTTCACGACTGCCGGGACTAGTTTCCAGCCAGGCGAGAGTGCGACTCTCTCGACGACGGTTCCGTCGCTTCTGATAAATAATAAATTGCTGTGGAAAAACATCATTAATAGTTTTATTAGAAAAGGAAATTTGTGATACAGTAGTCTCTTTTATTACGGTCTGGTAGATATGTCAAAATATAATTTTGATCAGAATATCGTCACTAGTTGTTCCTAAAAAAGAGCTATAATTCTTAAACTGTGTCAAAAAAAAAGTAGAATTTAAATAATTTTCTTGTGTGTCACTTTATATTTGTCTGTCTGTATACATTACTGTCTACGCTCTATAATGTTTTTTACGTTGAGTGGAAAACATAAGAGACCAATTTTGTAGATAAATTGATTTCCTATAATATTATAAAACGAAAATCTAGAAAAATCTTTTACACATATATTTTTTTTAATAAATAAAATACATGTATTTTAAATAGCAAAGGGGATGCCAGTAAAATTTTTAAAGTACCAAAATATTATTTTTTGTGTCTAAAAACTTTTGAAATACATTTATTTAAATATTTTTTTTCTGATACAGTTTAATAATTATATTGTGGATGTTACACTATAAATAATGCCATTTTTAATTTAAAAATCGAGAATAGATATTCATAAAACGTATTTTTATTACCAAAATATATAAATATCAATGTTCATATTATAAGTTCTTTGAAATTTATGTGCAATAATCACGATAAAAATCGAAATCAAAAAGTCAAAGGATTCGACCCATCCATTATGAAGACTTTAAATTAGAATTAGCTTTCAGGATTATGGATAATATTTAGTTAATTACTGTGATGAAATTTTATGTAAGTATCTTTGAGTTAATTGCTTTGAAATATTACCAGTATCGTAATCTCGTAATCTTAATTAAGAGAAGTTCTCAAAGCTCAAATTAGAAATTTTAATCCTCGACAAATCCGAGTCCGCGCGAGGTGCGGCGGCTCGTGTAGTCGTTCTGTGGTTTTCGTGAAAATTTGCTGAAAATATCGGTTTTTTGGGTTGAACTTTTATTTCATTTCATCATTTCTTTATGGAACTAAAATACAAAATACAACATCTCTGCATACTATTCGTTATCGAAAATGGAACGAAAATTTAATTCTGGCTAAATTTCCACAATAAGAAATAAAAATACGTAATACAAAAGGGCTATCGTGGAAAAAAGTTCTTCAAAGGGAGCTTTCGACCTCATAGCCCACCTACTTATTTCAATTCATTGCGCCTCAAAAGCGACCAATGCTTTGTCAGATAAAATATATAACCAATTTATTTACATTACGAAAGCTCTCGAAGCTTTTATGGTTTAGCAAATTGAAAATCTGGATCAAAGTGAAGTATCCAGTTTCGCGTTTTAGGTGTCGTATTTTTATTTTACTTCTTCGCGTCTTTGTCAGGATCACTAACATTACCCCGGGCTTTGCTCGCCTGGACTTGGGTTAAATGTTATTGACACTTATTATTAAATTGTATTTTGTCAAACTAATGTTTGCAAAAAATGACAGTATGAAATATTCCACAAAGTAACAGACTTCAATTCGAATACCACCTCAAATCTTACATTCAAAGAAAAAATACATCTTTGTACACCATATCAAAAATAGATAAAAATGAAGGAGAGACAAAAAAAAATACACAAAAGCCGACATATTTTAATTGTAAAGTGTGGCACCCTGAACTAGATCGTTGTTTAGTAAAACACGGTCCATCAAAAAAAAATTAACATATTTTACTATAATTTCGTGTTGCGAATAGCGTTATTATATTTCATCAATGGCTACGCTTTGATATTAATAGGTATGTTGGATGGTAGGACTAGCGTTCTAACTATCACATTGGAAAACTATTCTGGGTGTACAGATGGGGCATTACCACACACTGTGTATTTTAATGAACTTTATCAATGTTCGTAAAATTGGTGGTAATGATAATTCATGAAAATCATAGTATTGAAAATGATAAAATGAATAAATATTAAAAGATTAACGATCATAAACGATCGTTAACTTGTTATTTGTATGTAATTACGTTAATTGTCTTTAATTCACGTATTAATTACCGCTTTATAAACGGGATAAAATTTTATGAAACGCACAGTACATTGCGATTACCATTTATCAACTGTCAACATATGTGTATAGTTAAATAAGTTGTGTATAGTCAAATAAGTTGACGGTTCATAAGCTAATCACATAGATTAAGAAGTTTGTAGTCTATTAAAATTAAATAGTGCCATGTAAAAAAGATATTATAGCTTTGCTTTTTATTAATTATAACGTTGCAATTATTCAACTCATTATATTAAATATTCATCTAGGTAGTTGTATAGCATAAGCAACGACCTAGCCCAGTGCCATACTTTGTGAAAGGTGTCCTATGAAATTAAGCCCACAAGCTTATAACAATGAATGTTTTTTATAAACTTAAATACGTTATAAGGAAAAAATTGTGCGGAAACACATATTTCGCGAACAGATAAGAAAGTATTATTTCGTGTGAAAGCTGTAGATAGCGATGGGCTCGAAATATCGCCATCATCTTCATTATCCTTCAAACAACGACATCCGGCATAAGTTAATTCACCCCGAAGATACTGTGTACTTTTTTTCTCCAGACAGATTTATAATAAAAAATGTGGTTTTCGTTAGATTATTTACAATATGTGCTCTAAATAACCAATTTGAATTGTGATGAATCTATTTTGTTAGGCTACTTTGGCGCTCATAGCTACTCTAAGCTGCTAAGCTGAATTAATTTTTTTAATGCGTCTCCAATTTAGCGGCACGAGGAAAAGGATATTTTGCACTATTTTTTTTATATAATACATATTGTATTATTCTCTTGATGCTTTTTGTATAAACCCATACTATTGTCACAATATTTGTTCACATTAACAGTTTTCTCATTTTGAATTTCAATTCAATTTTAATCCCACTTTGACGCCCTAGATATTATCGTATTTCTATAATTTCTTTGAAACTTCTCTTTGTTGATTAAAAACTGGATCAAATTTCATTATACGGCCAAATACATTATCTTAAGGCGTTTGATTTACATTACACGTATTTAAAATTTGCTAAAACTCATATAAATTCCAAATCAAAATTTAACGTAACTTATTTACGTAAACAGTGATAACTTATAAGATTACATACTATGCCTCAATGTACGGCTGATAATGGACCTTTTTTTATAAGCTAACTTTCCTTAGGATGCCTCCCGATTTCATAATTTTTGAAACAATTCAAGCAATGTGTTCAATTTGGTATCGTTATATTGAGTATAGAGGTTTAAGTGTGATACAGTTGTAACGATTTTCTTGAATAGCTTATTCATTGCAAATTCCTATTCGATTTAAAAACATTGAGAAAATATAATTAATAAAACGGACTAAATTTAATCGAGGGGCAATATTATGTAATAAAATGTATTTGTATATTCTATAGTAAAATGTATTCACCAACACATACTGTAAATTGAAAATTTAAATCTAAAATATTTATTTAACTAAACAAATATTGCAAAGTTCTAAGCTAATAATGTTCCATCTTGGCTATGTCAAGGGCCTGGGGATTTCAATATGACATCTGTCAGACGTGCGCACAGATATACTCGAGCGTATGTGTCGGCGCAGCGCATGTAGCCTCGCACTTGCACAGCGGTATTAAATAGTAGCCGAGTTAATTAGCTTTGGTCTGTTGCAGCCGTCGGGGGCGTCAGCTGGGAGGAATGGTGGACCTACGACGGTATTTCAGGTGACCAGAACCTTTCTAATCTTTATAAAATTTGTGTTTGTTTATAGAAAAAAGCTTTTCAAATAGTTTCGATAGTGAGCTATGTGTTTAGTATTAGATTTAGCGTTCTATGTGTGTACATATTTGATATCTGTCATTGACAAGATTGATAATATAATATGTGTGTAAATATATTTGAGATATGAGATAAATTTATGGTACTATTCCTAGCAGAGTATCATACAGTATTCTACTTTGAACAAAGCTGCTGATGTTCGATGTTTATTTAAAAAAAAAAGACTCGAGTGGTTTGTAATTTAAAATATATAGACATAGTCAAATAGCTCATTTTATAGAAAACGACCTTCTTGCTTTCTATTATGAATATATTAACGAAAATGTATTATGTGTACATATGTGTACACAACAGGATTAGCTATTTATATTAAGAATCATGCAACATAAAGGCTAGAAGAAATTATAAGCTCGAGGTACTAGGTTTATATAGTATTTATGTCGTTCATATATAATTATTTATGAACGACTATATTCGTTTTTATAATACTGTACTTAAAAAAGTTATACATAACCAAACTAAAAATATCATTGAATCGCAGCTTACGAAGAAAACTCATTACTGTGTTAAAAGTATTATTGATAGTAATTTAAATAAATTTGGAGAAAATTTTTCTCAATTTTTCCCCTTTTCCTGTTTACTTATAAAGTAGACATGAATTTAATACCGGTGTCTTAAATTCATCTTAACTTTCAATGAGAATGTTGCAATTGAATTATAGCATATTATAGTGACATCTCAAATAAAGCGACATATTAAGGCGTTTCTCCCTTGAACGGATGTTTCTTTAATTTATTATTACCATCCGTTTTGACATATTTATATAATTGAAAAGTATGGTTTGTGTGCCCGTTACTTATTATATTATAAAAAAGGCATTATTACAAACAAATTGAATTTCTCTTTCATACTAACAGCACCAACGTATCTTTAATTCTTGCATCATTCTCACATCCGAATACATGCAAAATTCGCCTAATGTATTTTTTTTTAAATAAAGCGCGCGAGTAAATAAAAAAACATCACGACGCTGAGGCAACAAACGTCACGACCCCGCCGCCGATGCCCTATTAAGATCCGTGCAAGTCCGTCCGATAAAAACGAACTACAAAAATATTTCGTACGTGACAGCCATCAATTCCTCGCGGGCGATAACACTTTTACTCGTTCACGCGACACGGGATTTATGCCGGCGATCTATCTCGTATTCGTATCGTGTTACGGGGGGGGAATTGTGAGGTTTATTAAAATATCACCGGGCATATTTCACTCTTCGGAGCTTTTATGCGCGAGCGATGAGGATGTGACAAATTTCGATATTGCCAACGATCGACGGGCAACGGACAAATCACGGTTTATGTATACACACTGTGTTCGTTTGGAACGTGTTATATTCCGATATGTATTGAGGTTGGTATAATAATAAAAACCGACTGGAGCATACGTGGATCCACCACTGATAAATACCTAAAGGTATGCGATAGCAATACGAAAAATATCTGTTGACCAGAAAGTGTTACTGTGTTACTTAAGGTGAAAATAAATAGATTATTTCCTAGTTTTTGATGTAATATAGTAAAGATTCTTTGATTTTAATATAATAAAGGTTCTTTGATTGTAATATAATAAAATAATAAAAATTCTCGTTTAATAATAATGAGTTCCGAAAACACCTCGTATGTTTCATCTTTTATATAGAAATTATTCATAACCAGTAAATCAAATTCGGCTGAATAAATGAAATCACAACATTATAATAAAATGATTTAAGATACTCTGGTAACGTACACACACTAACACTCTTTTGGTCTCATTTGATAATCACCACGTGAATAATTAATTTGTTTCATGGTTTTCGATATTTACAATAACAGTAATTTAGATATAAATGTAATATAATTGCTTTTTTTATTAAATCGCGGGAAGGAAAATCGTTCAACCTTGACATTAACGCGAACGGTGAAATTACACAAAGGGTTAGGTACTATAAAGGTAGGTTAACATTAGTAGCTCGTAATCGAAAACCGGAATGCCAACAGAACAAAGATGTCGCTTATTGAGTCGTTTCCCGTGTGCCACAGGACATCCGTCACTAGTGAAAGCGACATTAACTTCACGTCTCGAACTACACGTCGTCGCATGTCCAGAAGTAATTCACCTTTGTATTCACCCGCATGCATATCGGAATAGATATTCGTTTCCCGCCGCGTACTTATACAATGGCGTATGAAAGGAAAATAATTATGGCACGGCGCCAGGGCAAGATTCGCGCGTGCACTTGTAAAATTTCACTGAAACGATTTTAATATAAGCGAAAAAGCTGCACCCCGACGTGGGCGTAGCCAAAGTGCATGATTATTTATGACCTTGAATATTGCAACGTGCCAGTGCAGCGGCTGGCGTTGTGGTCACGCGTCGTTTTACAATAACTGAATGCTTTACTCGAAATGTTTTAAGTGTTGCATGGAAAAAAAATGTAGGTTTTTGCAAAAAACGCAAATAAAATTATTTTATATAATATAGTAGAAAATTAAGGGTAATTTTACGTTTGCTTAGTTATGACGATTTGTCTATTAATGCTAACTTAAATATCAGTAATTTAAATATTTTATAAACAATACTTACAATGTTTACTTTTTTACCTTTTCCATTATCATATTTGATAATAATATATTTCGATTATTGAGAAATTAAGAAAAAACTAAACGAATCAACGCTCTATTGATTTTTCGAATTTTAAGTGGTAACTTTATAAGTGTAATTATATTTTGAAAAGACTGCTTACTGGTACGTATTACGTAAAAAATACATTTTTTAAATAGGTAATACGTTATTTTACACAGCAGTCTTAGAAAATAAAATTCGAATCATAAGTCAGTAAAAGTTAATTTAATTATACTAAGAATAGTAATAGTAACAACAATAAAAAAAGAATTTTTTAATAAATGAAATGTATTTTGTTAATAAATAATATTTTTAATATTAGATACTTATAGCAATACAACCCTTTAAGGTATATTTTCATTCATAAGAGCTAAAAATTTCAGCACAGCGCACTAATGGCTTACGTGTCTAGCACACAGTTAACGCACAGTCAGCTATACTTATTAATGCTTATTTACCTATATTAATAACACCGGCATTACGTTATATTGAGATATTAATACGTTCGCAATGCGCGACGAGACGAACGAGACGCGTGTAAGATTGCACTTGTATTTTTTTGCTAAACGCAGCTGTGATTGCAGGGCCTGCATTTTGGGGCCTCATAAACCCGGAGTGGTCGCTGTGCAACAAGGGCCGGCGGCAGTCCCCCGTCAACCTCGAGCCGGAGAAGCTGCTGTTCGACCCGAACCTGCGTTCTTTGCACATAGATAAGCACAGGGTGAGCCGCTCCGGACTTGTACGGCCATCGATCGCTGCCGTTTATCGGTGGAGCGTATTGGGGGGGTGGCGTTTTAGATGGAAATCACGATATAGCGGGACAGTTCCCCGGAACGCTTATAATCAAATTAAGGCGGAGGCGGAGTGATTTGATGCGGTATTAAAATGCTATTTAGAAATCATAGTTATTACATATTTCTCTAGGGATATCCAAAAGTCAGTTTCTAGAGCTTGGGTAGATTCGGGGTAATGACGATTTCGATTGAGGGTTTTGGGTTTTGTTTCCAAGTGTCACCGAAGTAAAAGGTTTTTGAAGTGAATACTTTTTTAAGCGCGTTGGGCATTTTCGAAATTGGAAAAAACGATTGAATTCGCGACCCTGTTACCGTTACGAAACCGACACCTTTGTATATAAGTATGTACATATATTGGCCCCGTTTACACGAGAGTTGAGTTTGGGTTGAAATACATTGATAATATAACTATATCTATATATGTATATATATATATACATATATAAAAGGATGTTTGAATATATGAAATCGATAAACTCAGAAACTATTTGACCGACCATTATGAATATTGGTATGAACATGTGTTTTTTCATGGAGAAGGTTTTTATGCTATCCCTATTAACGCAACTCGCCACCAGGTGATGCTGCGATATACCGACTTCGTATCGCTCAACCGATACATGTACATACCAATATTCATAATGATCGGTCAAATTATTTTGTATATATAGATTTCGATCTTAGCTTTACTCCCAGCTTCGTCTAAGTCGGAATTGTGACTGGTAGCGAAATCGGGATTGAAAGCGGGTTGGGGCAGAGAATTGCGAACGGAACGAGAATAGAATCTGATCGGAACTGAATAGCTGGCCGGGATCGAAACAGAGAACGGAACTGGGGTCGAAAACGGATGTGGAGTCGGGACTACAATCAAACGTGTGACCAGCTGCGGAATCGAAAGCGATACGGGTATTCAGTTAGAAATCAATCGACACAAAAGATCAAGGAATTCATTACACATCCATGCTGGCGCAGCTAGGGGCATTAGTTATACGAGCAAGAACAACCAAAAAAGAGCAGAACAATGTCTGCTGGGCCAGCTAATTTAATATAAACATTTATTGTGTTTATACGTACAACATAGATATATCCATGTCGGAACTATTCGTATTGTATTTATAAATTCACGTTTTATGCAATAGTTTGCAATTTTTGTATCTAAAATGATGTGTATTATTTTTCATGTATAATAGCGCATTAAATTAAATTGTAATATAATTTTTGAAGTAGTAGTTTATAATAATGAAAAAAAAAATACTTCGTTTAAAAGTATTTCCAGCACAATGAAATATTTCCTGACGATCCAAAAAATATTTCCTAACGATTCAAAAAAACACACGTAATTGTTTAAGTTTTCACTTCTGTCGGCACTCCCGGAGTACCAATGTTTTTTTTGCTATATCGGTGCACGCCTAATATTTCCGAAAAACAACTTTTTGCAAAGTAAAACCGGCTTGTTGTAAATGAGTTATAAAATTCGATTACTATTCGATAAAAGGAAAAAATACACATATTCCAAATTCAAATTTTCTCAAATGTAATAGAAATATTCTGTTCTACTGAAGAATGGATATTCCAATAAGAACATTCTTGACCGACAATTTGTACGATTTCAAATGTCCACTAAAAGCAGAAGAACCGTTTGAAAGACTTTGAATGGCGTTTAAAGACAAGAAGTCTTCCAAAGTGATAGTTTGCCGATGATTTAACGAATTTAAGCGAGGCCGAGTAACTTAAACGGACCAAAAAAGAAACCGCTACGTTTTAGCAGCTCTCAGAAAAAAAAACGAGTGGGCGGTGAAAGATAAACTCAAGAAAATAAGCGGATTTATACTTACGAAGAGATTCAGTGTACACTGAACATTGGATCGGGAGGTGTGCATGAAATTATACATGACCATCTTTACGCAAGGACGATAGTTTAACGCTGCGTGCCGCACGATTTGACACATGCTCAGAATCGTGTACTCTGAGCATGCGAATGCTCAGAATGGTGCCGTGACATTGTAGTAAAATTTAAAGTAGGTTCGTCTCGGTACGCTTATAATCGTTAGAGGCGATGAATAATGGTTTTATGAGTGTGATTCAGAAACGTAGCTTCAATCTACCATGCGGCAGTTGCAAAATAAATCGATGCCTATTAAAGCGAAGCAAGCGAGAAATGCAGATAAAATTTTAATAGCAAGTTTTTGTTTGACGCGCCATTTCGTGTCGGTATCCGTACGAGATCAAAGGAACGTCAATGTTGAACCGTATATTAGCAAATGTTTGCTAAAAATTTTTGTTGGTGTGAACAACAAGCGACCGAAAACCGGACTCCGCGAGCTATTGCTCCACCACTATATGCGTCCGCGCACTTCACACTTGAATCATGGAATAATGTGGAAAGCATAAGGGCGATACTTACAATTCGCAGTCCCTACGGTTTCTAATTTTGGCATCGTGTGATATTTATGTTCCACAAAATACAAAATCAACTCAAGGACATACAGTTTTCATCACCAAAAAATACAACAACTACATTTGAAAAGACGATTTATGAGGTATCTAATATGTGCAGTGTTGAATACATGATTTGGAGACTGATTTGGATATATGAAACTTTGTATAGACGCCGATAGAGAGTGCTTCGAAAAGAAATAAAATAATAATATTTAATTTGCTGTTAATAGTATAGCAAAACTTTCTGCATGCCCCACGCATAACCTTTCAAGGCATCACAACTATAAGCAATATTCTTTGAGTTTTGCAGCTCATTTTACACCTTTTGGAATATCCGCTGTCGAGCTCACGCCCCCAGTGATATAGCAAAAGACTACATGTTGAGGGTTACTCTTAGGTACATCGCCATTTGGTGACTAAATTACCCGTTTTATTTAAATTTGAAAATGTTAATATTGTTAATTTGTTACAAAATTAAACGTTACCCTAATATCAAAAATAAATTGTATCATTTTTACTATGCTTTAACTATTATCAGTAGTCAATGCAATGCAGCAGCTATGCTAAGTATCAACAGCTTTGTTGTGGGTGTGTTGTCAAACGACAGAACAAAATGTCTCGTCTTTTTTCTATATAAAGTGATATTAAGCTTGAAAAATAATTTGCATTTTACAATTTGGAGAGCAGGTGCAGAAGTATTGATGACATCATAAAGTTCCCTTGGCAGGCATGCAATGTATGCGCGTTTATTGATAGACATATACCTTCATACGAATTCTGCCTCTTCGACGATCTTGCGTAGATCATCAAATAGATGGAGCACATTACAATGCGACAATGGAGCGACTGCGCGGTTGCTACAAGTCAGTATGACTTGTAGCAACCGCGCAGTCGTAAGTGAAAATTATAGTGCTTACGTGCTTTGCGTACCTAGTGTTTATTCGCTCAAATGTTAGTACTACGATATAATTAAGAATTACAAAAAATACAAAACATACGTTTGTTTAACGCTACCACCTAATAAACTGAAGTCATTATGATTCCTGAATAAGAGGTTATGTGGTTACGTTTTAATTTCTCTATATAACGTCGTTTGTGATTTATAACATAAAGTTTTGTATCCTTTTCTCAAATAGTGCTTGAAGATTCGTCTGTTTACTTCGTTCAACGTTAAATCTCGTTTCAGATAAACGGCCTGTTGAGCAACACGGGTCATTCGGTCATTTTCACGGTGGAAAACGAGACTCGCCACCACATCAACATCACGGGCGGGCCGCTCTCCTACAAGTACCAGTTTCACGAGATACACATCCACTACGGCTTACACGATCAATTCGGTTCGGAACACGCTATTAACGGATACTCTTTTCCCGCAGAGGTAATGTCGTATCCGCTGTTTTCAATATGAAGATTTCATGTGATAGAACGATGTGGTTTTATTTTTAAAAACGACGTACCGAAATATTTAAATGTATTATGTGATGAAAAAAATATTTTATTTTCAATTTCGTGGTTACAAGTCTTTATTCAGTCTTTTAATCCGTTTCAACTTTTAATATTTATACGCATTATGTTAAGCCAATGGTTAAGAAAGTATGTACTTGTCCAATGAGGAATATTTTTCAAGCCATCTATAAGTATTTATTGTCAGCTTTCAAAATCAATTTTATGAGTAAATCGACTTCAAACATTTTAAATAATATTCGAATTCCAATCGAGTTCCCTTAAAGAGTTCAAACGTATTCCGACCACCGAAGCATAAACTGAGATCTCGCAGCGCGTCTCGGGTCCCGCGCCCCGCTCGCCGCTTAGCGGAGTGTGATGAGCTTTACAGATGTTTTTGCACGCACTCGAGTTAGCGCCCGCTCGCACGGCAGCGCCGCGCCAAATCCCAAGCGTAATCTCGAGGCGTCGCGCGACCGGTTCCGCGCCGGCCGGCCGTCGGAGTTCTGCTCATTTATGCGGCGGCTCCTCGCGGAAGTCGCGCCGGGAGCTCCGTGTTTATCCGCGCTTCGGGCTCTTTAAGCTCGACTCCGTCATCGATTTCCTTCAACGCCCACATGTTCTGTTGTTTCAGATCCAAATATTCGGTTTCAATTCGCAGCTTTACTCGAACTTCTCGGAGGCCTTACACAAAGCTCAGGGCGTCGTCTCCATCTCTTTACTTTTGCAGGTGAGACGTGCTTACGTATAAGTAAGTATAAGTGTATATAGAATGTTGTTCGATTCCGAAATAATTTCTCCACTATTATACTGTATATGAATGATTTTTTTTTTATTTCCTTAAAGAAGGTAGCTAATAAACAGATAAGTATGTGAAATACATTTCAAATATTGACATGTCATTTATAAGATTGTCTGTCTACTATTTGTACAAAGTGGGTGTTTTGATATTAAAATAATCTATTCCCTTCATATTTTAATCAAAAATGCATAAACAACAATATCGACTAATTTTAAAAAGACTTGCTTTAGGGTGAGCACGCATAAATAATCGAGGCTACCACACTGTTTTATTTTAGAATTTAGACATTATTGTTGTTATCGTTCTAACGTACAAGGTTCCCGATGCGCCGTGATACTAAATAAAAGTTATTGCGATCCAAATAGGTATACGTTTTCATGAGGCTCAATACGGGGCGATACACGAGCCATCGGCGAGTGCTATAGCCACGGCGCGGCGGCCACACCTGCACATCGCTTTCAGCCGAACTAAACGCAGTTAATTAAGGAAATTGGAATTTTTTTTGTGCGCCATTGGATTAGCCTCCAAAGCTATTAGTTCAAATTAAGAGCTGTCCGACCGCCGCTGGAAGTATATTGCCAGTCACTTTGGAATTAAAGCGATGAAAGTTTTCGTGATTTTTATTTGACTTTCGATTTGAACTATCACTGCCCGACGCCATTCAGATAAGAATAGTTTAAAATATTGATAAAGAATAAAAATCGGCAATAAAACATTTTTTTCTAGAAAGAAGAATATTAATTACCATTCGGACAGTGGGTTCCTTTAAGGGTAAATAACACATGAAACACATTACACATAGCATTCTTATTAATCGGATAAAACACATTTTAAACTACTGAAATTGAATTGTAAATGTTGATAAGAATTGAACAGAACATTTTTTATGTTCAACGTTTTCCTTTTAATCACTAATGTTTAAGTTTTAATCAAAACTGGACAAATGACATTTCTAATTCTGTAGAAGTCTCGTTTGGTACCATCTGATTAAATGTACATGTCCCTTTACGTAAGTTGTCGCAGATAGGCACAGAGCATTTTAAACGAAGGCAACACAATTTGTGAGGTCTTCACTTTTATTTGAGTTTATTTACGTCACGAGCCCCGTAATAGATGTTTGGGTTGAGCCCGTTCTTTGCTCAATCATTTTATGACTTTCCTTAACGAAGACCGAACACGGTCCGTTGACTCTCCCTCCGAGTCTTTGTCACGCGAAAACAAATGTTTATTCTACACACGTGTAGAGCTTGATTCTTGTGCGCGCGGGTGTACCTAAATTTAGTCAGAAAACAATAATGATAAATAATAGACTAAATATTGTGGTATAAATTTTTCTTTTATTTTAATACATCTATTTTGTTCCGCTACTAAATGAAGTGTAAGAAATATTTGTACGAGTAAATTCAACTCCAGGTTAAAAATATACAATCGAAGTTATGCTATCAACATTTTGGGCAATACATATATATGTATTGCCCAAAATGTTTGAAATGAGAGTAGGTATATACCTAGCGGTAAACAAAAAATTCTACGACTATCAGCAAGGGAATTTATATTGCTTCTTTGTTACAGCTAGGCGACTTGTCAAATCCTGAACTAAGAATATTGACCGAAGAACTGGAGAACATTAAATACGGCGGTGAGCGTCTCGAGATTCATATATATTTATAACATTTACAATTTTTTCGGTTAATAATCATTTATTTTGTGAAAATAATGAACATCAGAATTATGCTACATATTCTAATTAATTAAATAAATTGACCCTCAGGTATCTGTGTTCATGAACTTTAATGAAGCATCTTTTTTTACTTTCAACAAGATATTTCGAGTATATATATATTCAGAAATAACAAAGGAACGCTACATCGTCAGGTGCCGAAATGCCAGTGAATAAGCTGTCGGTGTGCGGGCTACTGCCGGACACGGCGTACTACATGACGTACGACGGGTCCACCACCGCGCCGGCCTGCTTCGAGACCGTCACCTGGGTGATCATCAACAAGCCGATCTACATCACCAAACAGCAAGTCGGTAGACCATTATAATTCATCAAATCAAATACAATTATTCAGGCTTATATCATCTTACATGGCGACTGCATTTGGATAGTTTATCGAGAATCATCTAAATCGTTTCAAGTAAACGACACTATATATTTTAATGTTTCGTTTACGGATAAAGTGATGCGGTTTAGTTCACTTTCGTACTTCTTTTTATTTTGTTTCCTTTTGTCACATTATTTTTTTGATCCGTTTTACACTTTGATCAGATTTCATGTTTGGAAACTACACTATTTTACCCATCAGATGTTTTCACTGTTGACGATTTGTTCTAACAGTGTAATTTTAGAATTAAAAACGCTTTTTCGTACGCGTCAGTAGGGTACGCGTTTTTAATAAAAGTGCGACAAAGGCCTAGCGTCCTCAACTATTAGATAGAGGAATGAAAATAGTATCGAAAATGCGATTTTCAAGTGCTACAATACTGCAAAAAATATTTTAAAAAGTCAAAAATTTATTTAATATTATAAAAACCAAAAAAAAACAAAACTTGGATTTACTTTTTTTGGTTTTTTTCCAAGGAATCTTAAATTTCTCAAAAACGAAATAAGTTGATAAATTTTGACAAAAATTGCTTTCGACTATTAAATTATCTATTGTTTGAGCCTGTTATCGTAAAATCGTTGAATATTCAATGATATTTTTGTGGACCTTATGTAGGTATTTTTTACAAAAATTTTTACCTCAGGTTATACTTGCGTACGAATACATAAAAGAGTTATGATATGTAAAGAGAAGTTTATGATATGCATCATTTTGATTTTAAGAAAAATTAAGAGTCGTGATTTTTGAGAAATTGGCATCACTTATAAGACACGCGTTGCATGTCGGGTAGCATATTGGGTCAGCTCTTAATTCTATGTGGTATGGCATAGTTACCATAGTTACTTTTAAACACTATTATTATAATAATATATCTTAATATTTAAAATGTGTTTTGCATCGCTTCAAGAGTCCCATTTTCAGCGAAAATGTGAATTCTCTATGGTGTCATGAACTCTATATCTAGTTGAGTGACTGGAGCTGTTAAAAGAAAGGTAGGAATCATATGGTGGTGGTGATAGATCATGATACATATACACGATGGTGAAAATTTAAAAAACTTTTGTAATATTCTGAGTAAATTGCAATAAAATCGCTAAAAATGTGTGATTTTAGGGGATTTATAAAAGGTACCTTTGAACCTATTTAGATATTTTTTAATGTTTATAATTTTTGTAGCCAAGAATGACTTAATATCTGAAGTACTTTATTATTTTTCAAAAATAATGACATTTTTTGAATAATGAATTTTCTTATAATCAGTTGTTTCGCAACCTACCATACTTACATCAAATCGAAAGTAGCGATAATGGCTTATAACTACTAGAACGTAAATTTCGACATTATTAACCGATACCTTTCAGAATTAATAAAATTTGAGCCGTCACGGGACGCCCGGCAGATGTGAAACATCGAGTTTGTACAAGTAATATGCATTAAAGACAAAATTTCAACAGGAACTAAATATAGCGTAATGGAAAACATAGCATAATGGAAAAATTAAATATGACGAATTTTTTACAGAAAATTAAGACTTTTTTTAATAAACATTTATTTCCATTAAATACAAAAATTTAATATTAATTTCAAATTGCTACAACTTAATTCATTTCATCTGTGACTTCAAATACCGTAGTAAACAGCTCCATCGAACCGAGTGAGAAGGGGGTCGCACGGTCGCTTGCGCATGGCAACGCGTCGCCACATCGTACACACTACTACCTGTGGACTATATATATCTACAGTATAGCATGGCGACCCGTCGCCACACTGGGCACTATACTATAAATAGACTGTATATATACCCTAGTATAGCGTAGCGACCCGTCGCCACGGCAAGAGTCGCCACGCCAACAATCCAGTTTACACTGAGCCTATAGATATTTCACATCAAAAAAACATATTTTTAATACTATAAACAAACTAGGATTCGTGTATACCTAGTTTAATTAATATTGTTTTGTGGCTGATTTTTGTTTTATTCCTTTTGTTATTGATTTCATTTTCAATGTACCCGAAGGCATATAGGTCACGAATTCTGTATTTTTTTTTTCAGTTCAACGAACATCGCTATTTATTGATTATTCAAAAAAAAATCTAGCAACGCCTTCCAATGAACAACATAAAATACAAATAAATGTAAATTCGACACTAGCGGCGTGCTACGAGCGCGATTCAGAAACTAGGGCCGCGGTGTTTGCTCGCGCCGGCGCAGGCCGCCGAGTGCCCGTCCGTAGTTCTTCCTTTCCCCATGAATACGCGAGCGGCTGAGGCGGCCGTAATAACGTTTTCATTAGCCCACGCTACAATAAACAACTCCCGTCCCTTCGCCTCCAGACAAAGACTCCGCCGTGAATAATGCACGTGTTAAAAGTAAACCGAAAGTGCCGCGTTGTGTGGCCGTTATTATAAATCATTGTTTATGTTTTCCGTTTGCGTTAACGGCGGAATTAAGTACGGCCAGTGTGACGGGAACTAGCGGCCGACGTCTGTTGTACTAGCTACAGCTACATTCGCAAATGTTATCAGCCGGAGACATGCAAAATGTTTTATTATCTGCAGTGCATAGAGTTTTAATTCCACTATTACTTAAAGGATATTTTTATTGCTCTTCAGCTTATAAAATGTTTGCAATGTCGTTATGTTTATGCGACACTATAGCGTGACGCAAAAATACAGTGCGAAGAGTCAATTCGCAACTTATTATCAAACGGCCGAAATGAGTAGAGGAAAATTAAAACATACATAGGTAAGTCATGAGTTCGCGGTCGCGGTATATAAAGATTTTATGGCATCTATCGGATCAACAGACTGTAAAACACATGCCCCATCGGACAACATGCGAAGCGCGATCGAAATGATCATTTACAACATTTTCAAAATATGCCGTACGATCATTAAGCGCCGCCGTCGGAGAGCGGCGTAACGCGGAGGTTATAATCAGAATCAAATTGTTTAATACACCGTAAACAGCGATTTGGCGCAGATAGCGCGGCGGCGGTGGCGTGCGCGCGGCCCGTTAACCGCCCGCGCCGCCGTCGCGCGCCGCCTGCCCCCGACCCGCTACCTAAAACGAAGAAATTTCAATTTACAGAGAACGTACGAGCACCGCGCCACTTGTTTACTATGCGAAAATATTGTTATCAGTCTCTTTTACACGGCGGTGGTGAGAAATTTAAAGCCAATCGAGCTGTTCGTGTGTCTTTATCCTTCTTCATTTATTTTTGTGGCTATCAAAATCACGGCTTCCCTCTCTTCACTTTAAAGTTTTTTTTTTTTTTCTAAATTTATTACTTCGTATCAAGTTTGAAAAAAGTATATACCTATGTTATAAAATGTGAACAAAATTGTATGTGTGCAATCAAAAGAAATGGTTATTTTAAATTAACTAGAGGTGTATCTAAATGTAAATGAGCCATTTTTAAAATATTCGTCTGTTGATTTGTTTTTCAAGTATTATAAAAAAAAAACTGGACCTATTTAGATGATTTTTTTTCATTAAATAGCTAATAGATTTAAAATTGTTATACATATTCTATCGAGTCACAATAAAAGAAGTTGGACATATAAGAAAAAAATACTATTTTTTATAAATCATTTGACTTTAACAAAACGTTAAGCAAATAATAGTAATACATTAATAATGAAAAGAAATATGTGTAGTATTAATAGCAATATGTCAATCAAATATACAGAAATAAAATAGAAAACTACAATAATATATGATTTATTATTTCACACATATATTACACTACCTGCCGCGGCAACATATTTCCGCTCTTACTTGTGGGTGATCCATACAGTCAATACCCTCAACTCCGCCAAGATAGACATAGCACAGCAAAGAATTCCTAGATCTTTTGTATCGATCTATGTCAATCTTAATCCCGGTCTCGTTTTGATTCCGACCCCGTTCACACGTTTGATTCTGATCTGCGTCTCACCCTCAATTCAGGTTCCCGTTCCGTCTTCAATTCCGATTCCATTACTACTCACGGTTCCGATTCCAACTAAACTGAGGGCGAATATTAGTATCAACATAAAATATAGGATAATACTAAAGGGGTAGTAGCTTTATATGAGTTGAATTATTTTTAAAATTCAATTTAAAATCACACATGAAACAGATAACAATTGCTAGCAGCTTCATTTACTCAAAAATAGCGTAGCTATCCACTGGTAGCAAAAGGATTTTTAGAATCGGGTCAGCAATTCGATTCGATAGACGGTTGAAACCGGAATCAAATGCTTTTTTTTTTCAAACGCCTTTGCGGGCGTCCATAAAACATACCACCATTTCATTGTAATTGAATCATTGGTTTAGACACGCATTGGGGACAAATATAAAGAGAAATATTCTTTTTTATATATACAGACTTGGCATATCTCTATGAAATTCGTTACTTAGAAAATCACCACATTGCTGGTGTACACTTTTTATATATGAAACATTTGTTGAAAAAATCTGGAAAATTATTATTTAATATATTAGTTAAAATCTTTGTAAAAATAAACCATCAAAGAAAATATTCGAAATTAAACGTGAGTTTTAATATTTTTTAACCCACAAAAACCAAGTAATCTATTACACAATTTATCATGTTAGATTAAATAGCGGTATTACTAAGATTAATCGCGACAGAGCTATCGGCGCGTAGGAACGACATAAATTGTCCCAGGAACCTCATGTACTTTATTAATGAATGCATAAACTAATCAAGCACGATCTGGGAGGTGTGTGGTCGTGGAATTGGTATCAGGGTAATGCAGTTAACCAGATTTAAAATTAATAGTACTCTTAGATGCTGTAATGTATATTGTGTTATCTTTATTTGTTTTTCTGTCTTAGTGTAGTTTGTTGACTTAGTGTTGACTTAGTGAAGCCTTTAACTTTGACAAAGGTTAAAGGCTTCTCGGAATTCATGTAAATTGAATACTTATAACACCTAAAAAAATTATCCTAATATGGGATATGTTTAACTTTTGTGTGACAAGAGCCATGTTTGAGGCCATGAAAGAATACAAGCCTACTTATTACAAAGCAAAGAAGAAAATAATCAAATGGCCATCCTTCATTTACAAACTACTTAGTAATAGACAGCCTATCCATTTTTTATACTTATTGCTAAACTTATACTCGCCGACTGTCTTTCTTCTTTCTATCTGTTTTACCTTCAACCTTAAAACCATCAACGTTTTGAACCGCATTTTATGGATAGTTTAAAACAGCTAATGAAAGTAAAAATAAACATTTTAGGGAGACCCCATACAAGAAACATTGTTTTAATATTTTATTATTTATAAACTGTCGTACAAACTGAAATATGTTCAAGTGTCAAACCCGGTGTGATGATAGCGTATAAAATAAACTAAATCAGTGAACAATAAAAACCGGAGAATTTCAATTTGAACTTGTGCTAGAGATCCTGAACTGATTTTTTTTTGTATAAGCATATAAAATTTGATGGAACAAAACTCTCGGTGTGTGAATCTGATTAACATTTCGCTGATTTTTTTTTTACACTCATATTTTCTATATTGATTGATGATAGAAACTGTTATTAAACATTGACAGCTTAAATTATTTTGAATATCAACAACTTTAAATTCAAAAGGAATGTAGCACTCAATCAGCAGCCAATAAAAACACAACTATTGAATACATAAAGTAATAGACAGTTGTACAGGATATAATAAATTAGTTTTAAATGAAATATGTGGGTCCTACTGAAAAAATCTGGGACTAGCCATTTGTAATAAGAATAAAAAAAAAACCATTTTTGAAAAGCCATGTGGGAGTGCGTAACATTTAGTTTGTGTGGATTGATTTTTTTCATTACGACATCATTTTGAAAACTGTGTGTTGGCATTACAATGATTTTAAGCCGAAAGAATATCTGTGCCATTATTTTTTTACGATTTTTTACTGTAACATAAATCAACAACAAAGTTGCCAGAAACTACAATTGGCATTTGATCATAAAGCTCCACCTTGTAGCTCTGTATGTTTCTGGTTTCTGGTACAGCGAACTCAGAAGTAGACGTGATACCGCCTTTGACGATTTGCGAGAAGGTCGGCCGGCATCTGCAGTTATTAAAACTAATATTCATACTTTACACCTAATTGTAACTGATCAAAAAATTACTTGTAAGAAAATTCGTACTTTATTAGGTATTGTTATGCAAAATGCAAAAGATTGTACATGTGTATCTGAAAGTTTGGAAGTTTTTTGGAATCATGAAATTTTGAAATGATTACATAAAATGATAAAAGAAAATTGATAAGTTCACGAGCGCGCGCTTCTTGTTTCCATTTAATTTTGGTAAGAAAAAAAAACTTCGTTAGTAAAGCATGCACAACAAATGCTTCGAATTACAAGTCATGTACAAAATTAGAAAACTGCCGTCATATATTATTACAACTCAATCTCTTCGAAACAAATGTTGGGAAATGATAGGTTTTCTTACAAATAGTGACGGAACCTTACAAATAATGAGGACCTTTAGTGTAATAATAAGCCGTCACTATTTGAGAAATTCCCTTTTTAGTCAAAAAATTATATTTTTATTAGTTATAATTTAACAACACCCAAATAATTAACCATTCGGTAGGCAATTACTTGCTGTAGTTCTAAAGCTAATAAAAAGGCTAATTTCGCAAATGATCGTGTTTTCAAAGTTTTACAAAGTTGATTGACGGGAACAATTTTGTAAACTGTTTTGACGTCTTTCTTCGTCTGTATTTCATTAAATCATTTTTTGAAGAAGAAATGATTCAACAAAAAGAAAACGGACAAGCGCGAGTAGAAATTACCCACCGAGGGTTCCGTACAAATTTGCAGGTACATATTGTAAATATTTCAGGAATCGAGTCTCACATTTTTTTCTAATCTTCTTTTTGTGATTTCTTTTGTAATTCGAATTAAAAAATACAGCTTTCAGATTTTTTTCTTCTGTGCGAATTAGTAAAAGTTTTATAAATTCTACAAAAAAATTTGGTTACCCATACAGTTATGAACGCGCATACCGTTGTTTAACCTCGGTCATTGATTAAATACTTTAAAAAATAAATACTATTTATTTAATTACAAATGTATGATTTTCAGATTTTTTCGTATACTTGCAGTATAAGACGGGTATTACTTGCCAAATTTCATAGTTCTAGGTCAACGGAAAATATCCTATAAATTTTTTTTCTCTTGAGAGTGTCAAAATATATGTTTTTTTGCGGCATAAACTGCCGTATCTTTTTTTTATGTTAACTTAAAAATTTGATATTTTTACAACTTAAATATATGGTTTTAATTTCAACTGGATACCTCAACGCGTTCCCGAGATAAAGAGGCTTGACAGACAGACGTAAAGACGGACGGATGAACAGCAAAGTAATCCTATAAGGGTTGCGTTTTTCCTTTTGAGGTACGAAATTTTAAAAAAAAGAAAAGAAAATTCTCACAGAATTATTGTTTATTAAAGGATCTACACAATTGTATGCAATTTTTTGTACTATTTTATGTGCTAACGAGTGTACAGCGGTAGAAATAGTTGCTGATAAGAGGTAAAAAAAAAGTTTCGATCGTAAAGCACGAGTCGCGTGCACTGCTTTGAATTTGAAAGAAAAAGTCAATCAGCAGAAGGGATCTTTCCATTTGAAGGTTTGCCGACAACAGTTGAAAAAGTTTGTCAATAAACTACAGTATCACTTGAAAACCAAATAGCAGCAACTGCAAATTCGTACGTGATTACGTGCCTGCTCAGAGTTTTTAAAAAAAGTTCGCGGAAATTGTCCTCGTCACAAGCAATTTCTTGCATAACTACGACAACGCGTCCACACATCCCACTAATGATTAAGGTAACGAATGGGTCTTTCTAGGACTCAAATATTGAACTAATGACGCATCATCCGAAAGATATGGACCGTGTGACTTGTGACTTTATTTCATTTCCAAAAGTAAAATATAAGCTCAAGTTTACATAAGCTGTAAATTTATAATCTGTAGTATATAAGCCATACCTCTAAAGGTATACGATGTACAAACCCCGAAGCGGCGGTATAGGCGTTCCAAGGGGCTATTGAAGACGTATCTAAAGAAAACCGGCCCAACTGCTTTTTACAATGCTTAAGTATGTAAATAGTTATATGTTGAAAAATAATAAATATTGCATCAACAAAATATGTAGTCTTACTAGTCAAACAGATTCACACGATGCGCTCCGTGAAATTGGCTAACCGACTGAATGTGAACCTATGCCATTTTGAAGCAGTTTTTGTCGCTTTAGAATTATGAGGTTCAGCATATTCCAGATATAATTCTTCTTGTGCATAAGGCGAAATAGATTAGAGTGTATTTTCAGCACATGACGTAAGTGTCCCGCGCCGATTTAACACGTATGAAGTTACTGCGGTCTGAAGACATCCAAATGATGTGCAAATGACATATACTATTCTTTTTCAAATGTGCAATAGCAGTTCAATGCACGTGCTGATTTCTTAGTCAGTTTTAGTCCTTTAACACGTGCTGTAAACAAAAACAGTTACGAATATTGAGAAATACATATTATTATTTAAGTATTTATTAGGATTCAATATTAACACAAATTTTGGGAAACTGATATTTCACATTGCTAATATTGCATATTTACATCAAAGAAGCTTAACATTTTAGATATGTACAAAAATACACGCAAGCATTTTTCTATTTAGAGAAATTCTCTCGGTGATATTACATTTGTCCATTCAGGACGACGTTGCTGTATCGTAGAACAGATGTGTTCATCGGCGAGAAAAGAATCTTTTTCTAGAAATTTATAGACACTTATCGAGAATGGGTGCGCTAGCCCCTCAGAACGAATGTCGTGAATATCGATCAGTATAATGCTAAAACTAACCGGGTGTATTCTATACAAGACCGTGTATTTATTGTATAAGGTCAAGTTTGTCCTGCGTAGTTGGCAGTCGAGTCCAAAGAGATTTTGTATAATAATAAAATTTTGAATATGTAAAAGTTTGTGCAAAAATAATAGGTTAAAAAAAAAACACGCTTTTGTAGATAACCGAACTAAAAATTAGAAAATAATTTTCAAAAAATTTAAATCAAGAATATAGGGATTAACAAAAAAATACATTTTATTTTAAAAAAGCGTGGAGTACTTGATGTCAATTGTTATAAATCTTTTATTGACAGATATTGGTAAAAAAAATTGGTAAAGTGATTATGAAAATATTTTAAAAAGCACAAGCAATATTTAAACAATCGTGATTTTTAATTTTTTTAAACAATAAATTATTGAGGTTGTGACTATATCCCTGTGATGGGAGTAGATCTTATCTAATCAGCTCTCTATCTCAAGTAGTTGCATTGAATATCATAAATTTCGCAAAAATCGATTGATTTATTCAAAAGATATCTCCGAAGAATAATTTTTCAAAAAGAGTTTTTTACAATCTTTTTAAACTACTCTCATAAATTTCAAAATTGAACAAGTAATTTAAATAATAAAAAAACATGAATAATAGTATACTACATCAAAATCCGTTAGTTTTTACGAGATATATCGTTAACGAAATATTTGTAAAAAAGGGTTTTTCAAAATATTCGTGAAATTCTTGATGGCTCAATGTTTGGTACTTGTCCATGTAGTTTTGCTTAAAAAACTGTGTTGACTACCGTAATGAAGGTCGAAATCAAACAACGCGATCGAAAGAGATCATAATTGAAACACAATTTTTTGAAATAAATTTAGATTTTTGAACTTGAACAGTTTAAAACGTATTATTTTTTAACTCCGAGAGCTCGCAAAAAGCAGTAAAATGTTCTTTTACTTACAACAAATTAGTGTATTATCACATCACTATTATTCTCTACAACCAAAGGGAATACAAAAAATATTAGCTACTTTACGTAAGCAGTAACATTTACACACGCCCTATTTCGGAAATTAGTGAAAGTATTTTCATAGGAGATTGCCCTTTTCGTAGGGACTATGTATCATCGAATTTGGTTAAATTGACAACGAATTTTTGTCTGATTCGATACGCTCAGTGCGTGGACCATAAATACGAAATCGATGATTTTAAGACTCATATAGTCCAGAACTCGCAACTGTCTTAACAGTTACGAGCTCGGGATATTTGTATACTTAAAACACAAACGTACGCAGTTGCTTTGCAATTGAATTTTATATTGTAAAATTTAGATAGGTGCTTGAATTATCAATTAATAATTACTAAGTTAATCATTGCAATGTGTATATACATATTATGTGTGTACATACACACACATTGTATATGTATATACATACTATCAGAACGTGAAATAAAATACTTTTCGCGTGACTGTGAAACGACTGTGCTTTTTTGATGTTTACGCCATTATATCATCTCTCTAAAAAATAATACACATGTTTTGTGCAAATTATTAGTTCGGATCCATTTATTTTCCTCTTATTTCTAGAAAAAAACGTATACAAAAATCCGTATTTATCCATGTGAACATATTCTTACATCAGTGTTTTGATTTAACAGACCAGAAATTTCCACTACGCTTTAAATACGATACGATAGAACGTACATTTAGAAAAAATATTACTATGATAATATGATCACACTTTACTTACGTACCTACGAACATGCTGTACTGAAGTGTACAAAAAAATCGACTATCAAAACTCGTGTTCGTTTGATAGGATAGCGGCGCATGTTTTAGAATTTGAATTTAATATTCAATGTTGTTTATGCTGCAGTTGCATGCGCTGAGGAGGCTGATGCAAGGGGACGCGCGCCACCCCAAGGCGCCCCTCGGCAACAACTTCCGCCCCCCCCAGCCCCTGCACCACCGCGCCGTGCGCACCAACATAGACTTCGACCTCAGGAAGGTACTCATATTTTATGTTACTACACTTTATTGTTATGCCGTCAATTGCGATTCAAACTAAAATTAAGACATATGACAATTAAAAGAATATTAGTGTGTATTTATATCGTGCTTATATAATAGTTAAGCGTTCGTTACCTATAATATTCTTTTAGGACCACACAATTCTTTGTGAATTGTTGTATTCTGTAAAATACTACAATTTTCGAATAAATAATAATGTACCCAATTTATGATTACGTCCACAAGTTTAAGTTTTTTAAAAATCTTTGCTTTTGCATAATATTGTAATTGTATTTTTTTTGCGCATGCAACATTAATTGTATAATGTGCCTTCTTTTTCAGTACCCTGGAAAGACCTGCCCCAGCATGCACAGAAACATGCATTACAAAGGTATTTTTTTAAACAATTTAAATTTTTATTTAAGTCAATGCACTTGGAAGAAACTAAATAAGAATTTTGTTTGTTTTCAGCTAAAATCTGGACACAATACTAATCATCTCATCACGTCTATGATTTTGTATAGCTGTAATTTTGTAGATATCATATAACAGAATGTGTAAATTATTACAGTAGTTAAATACGTTATTTCTTAACTAAGATTGTACAGACTATTATATAATAACTATTCACTTACTTTAAGGAAATTGTAATATTTCCCTTGTATCATATCGATTTAGGGTCTGAATTCGTTATGTGAATGGGGATAGCTTTAGAGCTTTTGAAATTAGTTTATTGATGGCTCATGTAATTATAAAATGATCGATGAACATATCGCAGTATTTTTAAGACCTTTAGCGTAGAGAATAATTTCGGATAGATTATTTCAATACTTCAATTAATGTGTAATTGATATCAATTATTAGAAGAAATATAAGCGGTTTTGTATCCTGTAGAAGACGTAGGACACCTCTGTACCATTTATCTGAAAATTTGTAGATATATTGATGCGAAATTTCGTAGTACCGTATAATCGAATCCCTACATAACATTTTAATCAAATATTAAACTATTGCTTTGAAACATTACTGTCATAGTCCGTTTTTCATATTTTTTTTTTCCAGTTATTAATGGTATACCCATATGTGTAGTCGATGTTTATTGGACTTAAGTGATTTTGTGAAATTTATATCGAATGTATGACAAAAAAGTTTGGATACTGTAATAAATTGTAGATAATACATAAATTTTCAAAAATCTAAGGCTTCCTTACGATACGTACGTAGTGTGTCAAGTAAACGGTGTGGTCTATGTGGACGGGGAAAATGTGACTTAGCCGCGTGCAGGGCGCTACATCAAAAAGAATGGCATAAGCTAATTATTATATCGACATATGCATAGCTTTAAAACAGAATCATTAGGAAATAAAAAGATGTAACTATATATAATTTTGTTGCGTATAGATTAATGAATACTTACCGCTTTAACCGAACAATGTATTATAATATTATTTGAATAAACGAAAACCTTCCATAGAATTGATTTTATTTCATTTCCCAGGCGAGTGCGTAAGGTAACATTCTCGGAGGGGAAGTGGAAAAAATTCAGCTTCCAATTTGGTCCATGATCAAAGCCATCTCACGTCAAAATTCACCTCTAGCGCAATAAAGTGAAACTCCTTTTAGTGTATCCCCGCTCCAGTGTTTGAATAAAAAGCTGATTTCGATTCTATGAGAATCGGAATCGCTTCGTTTTCCACCGCTCTAACTTAATTTAATCGAATCTGCCTTAGGAACGAACCGGGAAGATGTATTTTTGTAGATTTTGTTCTCCTTTTATATTGAATTAAGTTCACGGTCAGAAAAAAGTATATTCAACGTGTAACGTAACGTAACAGTGTATTTTTATTTATTTATATTTAAATACAATAATATATTATTAGTCTGGGGCTCAAGTTTAAATCAAGTCTTTTGATTGTTAAATTTTCAATTGCAAAATTTGAATTATTATTGTTCTGTGAAAAATACGTATTGAATTTATAAGTGAAATGTGGCTGATTACCGGTAAACTCTGGAAAATAGAACGATTAGATTCGATAAAACAGATACATGTGGGTATGTATAGGGATGCTTTGGTTTTAAAACCGTTGAACGAAAATCTACAATATATCAAAATCAATCCCAACATAAGAATTATGATTATTAAAATACTGAATATTACATAAATTTACAAAGCAATGAACATATTTAATATATCCAGTAAAGTATAATTCTTAGACAGAATATGTTCGCAACAATTTGTTTAGCGATTAAACTAATGAATGTTAATGTCCATACATCTTCAAGTCGCCATACTGTCAAGTCGACAAATGGTAAAAAATAGGCTTACGCTCGAAGACAATTCTATTTGCATTTGTATTAACAATGCAAGTTTTCATCAAAATGTTTGGTAATATGAGTAGAGAATTATATTCACATCGTAAGATACGTAAAGATATAGAAAAATCACCCGCATTTAGCCGTGAATACGAAATTACCATCATTAGAAAACACAACGTCCTGCTTTATAAATATGCATATTCGTTATGTTTTACGCGCGAAAACGCCATTCAGCAAATGATTGCTAAAGAACGTTCAGAAAGGCAAAAATGGAAGAGGCGACTACTACTTGTTAGAGACAATGCATGTACTTCTTCTGTTGTTAGACTACTTTGTGTGATGCAACGATCTTATCCAAATGAAATCATACTTTTAGAGTAAAATGCTGCGGCATAGCGATGAATAATACTATAAAAATGGTTGGAAAATATTCAAGGAATTTTAGAATCGCGATCATAGAATTAAAGTTAAACACACAAAATAAAATTCCTAATGTACAAGGAGAAAAAAACCTAGTCAAGTGCGAGTCGGGATCGTGCACTGAAGGTTCCCTACTAAGAACTTTTTTTATTTATATTCTTATTGTTGTTTACTGTATATTGCTAATAGTAACGTGCTAAGAAGTTTATATGTTACAAATTGAAAATTGAGAGGAATAAAAAATCCATGGTGACTGCTCGACTCCCATGGAGTTGGAAACTACCTAAGGTCGACAATAGCGCTGTCGACAGTCCGAAGGCATTTGATGACTTGATGTGAAGCGGCCGATCGTCGTGGAGTTGCTGTCGACTCTAAAAAGTCCGATTATGGCACCCTATTGATGATTATGAGAAAGACAAACACAGCGCCAGCTAGCGATAAACGTGTAAAGTTAAAATGTACTCATATTGTACTTATGTGTACTTATGATAATAGGATATTATTGGTGATATCACAATATTTATCAACTTTATTATTTGTTATGTGTGAAAAGATTGCTTGTTTTATTGAATTTTGTTATTCGTAAAAATTTTATGAACAAAATGGGCATACCATGACAAAATAAGAACATTCAAATTAAAATGCACTTGACTACTATAATTTTTCTATAAAACCTGTATCAAACTGCGCTCATCTGAATTACATCAGTTTTTTTTTTGATAGATTACTATGTAATGTAATTTTTGACCCCCCTGTGGAAATATCACATTACATGTGGGTCAATATTGTTTAAATAACTCTGCCAATTCTTGTATGTCTGCCTAATGGTTTCTAAAATAAACCGGCATGTGAGTGATCTCATAAGTCGCGTTTATTATTAATTGGTCGTGGAGCTTAAAAATTAAAATAAATTATATTATGAAACTATATGATTAAATTTAAAAAAAAAATGGTTGACCCTGAAAGCCATCCCTAAAACTTCCCGCTATAAATCTAAAAGTAAATTATTAAGCTCCTCGAGCTCGAACGATTAATTTTAGTGCTTTTTAGAGCTCTATGAGCTTAAAAATATAGTTTTAATGCATTTTAGAAAAATTTAAAAATTATTTTAAAAAACTTATTTTTCAGTGTTTCAACTACGATACCTTTCAAATGCGTCTTAAGATCTTAATTCGCTTCAAATCCAACAAAAACTTTACCCGTTATTTTGAATAAAAAGAATTTTGTGAATTTTTGGTTGAAGATATCTCTCGCAATAATCAATCGATTTTGTTGTGCTTTGCGGCCGTTGTTTTCTAAGCAGGAAAAATTATTAAATTTTAAAATCTATCTGTGAATGGTTCAAAAACGATAAAATAAATCTTTTTTGAATAATAAATGTAAATAATTTACTCAGGAAGAAGAACCGTATAATTTAATTTTGAATTATAATGGACAATTTGTCGTTATTTTAACTTTCACAGCAAATTAATTTTACTAATTCCATTTTCAAATTTAATTAATGGATGTATACTACGTTTGGTATAGTCCGATGGTTACTTTTTGGGTTTGTTTATAAAATACAATTCTAATGCTTTGCGCAACAATTCAATAATAAAGTTTTATTTTAATTCCATAGTAACTAACTGTTTCTTGCAGTTAGTGGTAAATAGGATAATTTTTCTCCAACGATATTCTTTGAAGAAATCAACTTATTTAATTATAGTTTTCAGCAATCAATGCATTTTTTTTAAGGAAAAAAGTTGTTTATATTTTGATGTCGATCGTACAGTAGTCTAAGGATTATTTCAAAAAAACATTTTTCTAATAATTATATTTTCACGATTCCTCAAAATCTACCAGACCGAATCAAATCAAATTTTCAGGAAATTTACAAATATCACTCAGAAAATGGTTGTAATAAATTGCTAACACCCTAAAACTTCAGGATCTGACAAAGACTCGATTTTTGTAAACCGGACTGAAAACCGTACCTTCCAAATTTTTTTATGTTCTTAAATTTTTATAGCGGGAAGTTAAAAATAAAGTAGCATTAAAAATATTGTTGTTAAATGTTATAACGGATACATTTTAAACAAAATTAAAGATAGTTGAAGAGGCTACAGTAAGTATGGCGTAATATATATGATAAATTTTACTCTTAGTCCATTCAAAAACTATTTGAATTTACCTTATCTTAAGCTATGGCTGAAACTCATCTAGCGCTCATAAAATTGAGAGAGACTTCTACTCCGAGACGGTATGAGGAACTTCTGGCTCAAACTAATCAAGATCTTACACACATGAAGGATACATCTCTCTGAGTGTGATTTGAATTATGTTCAAGCACTGGTGATGAATCTTCTACTTCCGTGATATGAAAGAATATTAAATAGTGGCTTTTCTTCTCAATCGCAACTTTCCGCTTTACGACAGACTACAGACTTTGTAGAAAGTTTAAGAAGACGCATCAATTACTAACATCAGACTGTGTTTCCTGTAATTTTAATTTCATCGTTAATAATAAAATTTATAAGATACTGTAAAAAAAAGAACCTGTACCACAATCGGTAATGAAATACTTATCAAGTTTGTATTTTGTATTATACGCGTTGGAAAGAATCGTTAGAATCATGAATTTATAAAACTCATATCATCACATTATTCATAGTTTATTGATAATTTGTTACCTTCTTAAAAAGTACTAAAACAATAAAATATGGCACCACATTTTAAGTAAAATAAAACTGCAATTGTTTATACATATTTTTTTTATTATCGTGAACAAACAAGTTCGAAACAATAGCCTTAATCAAAAGAGATACAAATTATAAATTTGTTTACAGCCACTCTCACTATTTTATTGTTAGTTGAAATATATTTTGTCAAAATGCTGTAATTGTTATTGCGCAGATGATCGATCACATCTCTTACAGTTGCCAGTATAATGTTAATAGAAACCTGAGTCTTAACATAAAAAAACTGCAAAATTTACTAAAGTTCAATTGCAGCTGTCATGCCAAAAGCAAGTTCAATGTATCATTTAAAGAGATTGAAGAAAATGTCAAATGCCGCAATTGATAGCTAAATCACAAAAATTGATAACAGAACAGATTAGATTATAAGGGACTTCGTTGCACTCTGCATTAAATTATATGAATTGCTACATAAAAAAAACGCATTTTGATAAATCGTTCAATTATATTACTATTTTATCTATTAAAATATGTACCCCAGTCATATGAAAGTAGGTATATCAAAATTTTCAATGTAGCAGTTTTACTAAGCCAATTTTTAACAAATTGTGTTTGATTTCATTTCATAAAAATAACTAATATTATCAGAGAGCATAACAAGCTTTATAACATGAGCGATACCTAAACAAAAATATCGCGTGAATGTCTCAAACAAGCAAACGCCCGCTTGACTTTGATGTCGGAATAAGTTGGAAGAGTTATATGGGAGTTCTAGGCAGGAAGCTGTTTTATTTGGTAACTCCTGCCTCAGAAATGAAGGTGTTGAATATAAATATTTAAAAGGGTCTCGAGCTCTTTCGTCTGCTACGCGTTACTCGCTGCGAAATGGCTTGGTCTTTTGCACGCAAAATTAGAGAAGCAATGATGACGTTCCACAATGTGTTTACTTAAAATGTTACAGGCATTTTATTTAAAACACTGTCGGTTTTGACTGTATTTGACTATATTTTATTTCTTTTAAATTACTGCATAACATCTATTTCAGCACAAACCCTCAAATGTTTTTTGTTACAAAAGGTATTAGTAAATCATTATAAATAGCGTTATACCGTTTTTTAAAAATGTTGTTCTGAACCATAACGTAAAGATTTGTTTACTGTATTGTTTATATTCTCACAGTCGAATCCTTTCATGAACAACATTAAAATCCTATTTCTGTCAAATATGAAAGTTTAATATTTTCATTGCGAAACTGCGCAAACTAAAATTCACAGTCACATGGAATATCCGTGACAACCGAACAATCGTAAGTTTTGTCGACAAATAATTCCAAGTTTTATATCTCCATTGACTCGACGCTCACAGGGTTATCCCCGGAGGGCGCGAAGTTAAAAACAGCTTTCACCGGCCGACGCGTTCGACTAAGTTTCACACAAGTTTTATTAAAGTTGCATGCTTCGGGCCGGCTTGATGTATGTACCGCGCCGGCAGAGCGCGCGCCGGCTCGCGGACCAAGTTCGCGTGCTCTCGTAAATTATTCATCTGTTATGTACTTACATTTCCTAGTCGATTCGGCGTAATTGTGAATAACCGAAGTGTGCAGCGTCGCGGCGCCGCGAGGTGGCGCCGTCCGCGTCGCCGGCGATAACTGAGTTAAGACACAAAGTTGTTTGTGTTGATACAGAATTTCTGACAAATTTATGCGTTCATGAGGAGTCAAATATAAATTATTAGATCAAAAGGACAGGTGGTTACGAATTTGATTGAAAATGTGCAATTTACAACTCTACAATAATATTTATATCGTAATTAGCTTTTGAATGAGGCAATAGCAAATTGTTACGCCGGTGCCCCAGATGCCCATTGTATCCAAACGTATAATAAAACATTATCAATTAACGTATTTTAATACTCAAACAAAAAACATGAGAATCGGGCCAGTATTTCTAGAGCTATAAGTGCACAAACAAAACGACAGATAAAAAAACATTTTATCTTATAACAATTATGGATGCCTAATGCGTAAAACTTAGCTGCCTGTATTTATAAAAAAGCCCGTCAAACTTCATGATACTATAGTATTGCATTGTCACTGAAGATATACTAGTGTATAAAATTTGAGTCAAATCAAACGTCAATAAGAGGTTCTAATTTAGCTTTCATTTGACGCACACGTACTAATAAGGTAAGTTAAATAAAAGCTTGTAAAAAAGATTTTTCAATAATCACATAATTTTCAATTTACGTCTTTGATGTGAAATAATTTTTCCTTAAAATTTTCATTATTTAGATGCAAAACGAGTTTTTACTAATCAATGAAAGCACCGTAAAAATGAGACCAAAAATGAATTATAAGCCACTCTATTTAGCTTTTAATTAATTTATCCTTTGCATATCTGTAACTATATAATATTAATATCTACTATATTATCGCTTTTCGAAAACGTTTACAGCCCTATTCATGTTCATATAAAATCACTCAGTGTTTCACAACAAACATTATTACGCTAGTGAATTTCAATGAACAAAGCGCGGCGGTAAATCCCGGCGCCGTGGGAGCGGGCGCACGTGCCGCCGGCCGCCGCGGTCACGTCGCGGGCCCTCGCGAACAGGATGTGTCGCGGCAGACGGCACCAAGGATGTCCACGGAACATGGTCTAATCGTTACGATTCATTAAGCAAAGAATTTCCTCTCGTTTAAACCGAGTACCTCAGAACCGAGGACCGGGTTCCGAGAGTCATTCGTTCTGAGGATTGAATAAAATTGTTGTCGAAAAGTCGTTTGTTTTAACTGAAAATCTTCTGTGTACTTTCCCGACTGAATCACGTTACTTATTGCTAAACTTTTCACATGAACTACATGTTGTTCTGCCTTCCCTTCTTGCGTTCTCGTTAATTCGCGAATCAAAAAATTATGATAAGTTTAAAAAAATCAAAATCGTATTTAAAATATACAATAATTCAAAAAACACTTCTTTGGGAATGAAGAAAAGAGACTTCAGTATTAAAAATGGCATTAAAATAAAAAATGTATTGGACATCATAGAAAATTGAATAATGTTAGTTATGCATCGAGTCACTTTATTTCGAAAAATCAATTATCAACGTTAGGAAAACGTCATTATTAGAGTTGATATGTCTACACCGCGATACGATACGTTAGAAAGCGGATTATAATTTTTTTCTACGTGATCGTAATCGCAAAATCACATTATTTAGTACTGTGTTTTATAATAAAATACATCAGAAAATAAATTTTATTTAGAATGACGCATCGTAAAGTATGGTAGGTTATTTAAATTATTCTATGAATATGTAGTTTTTTGTTTTTTTTTACTATTTACTTGAAGTTTCAAAATATTTCAGTATACTGAATAACTTAAGTGCATTTATCTTAACAGTACACTTAATTTTTCCTATCTGACTTCTAAAATGAAACCTCAACGTTAAATTTGAAACAACGGGTTGCAACAACTCCGACACCCGGCATTATATATTTTAAATATCTGTATAAATGAGAAAGTATACAAGCTGCCTTATGTATGAATTATTAATTGAATATACATATATACATTCAGCATATACGTATACATGTTCATTTAATAATTCATACATTACGCAGCCTACATAAGTCCATACAAACATTTCAATTACTAATTACATACTTGTATAGACGAGATGACAGACGATTGAAGTGTAGTAGAATCGAGACACCGAAATACGTCTACCTTTTACCTGGGGTAGATAATGCAGCGAGAAACGCATCGTTTGCCATCTTCTAGTCGAGACGTAAACGCACAATCAATGATACGAAAATTGACAATACGAAAAATATTTATAGTGTGTAATTGGCTACATAAACTTAACTTATAATGCCTATCTGCACTTATTTTTGATTCTCGTTTAACTAGTTTATCTTCTATTATTCTGTCGAAAAAACGATGCACTATAACATTCCAAAGACTGCAACAAAACCTGTTAAATTGTGTCAACTGGTATCTTTTAGATTCGTCAATATAAACTTTTACTTTTGAAAATCATACAAAAATTTAAAGAAAAAAACATCGATGACAATACATTGATAATATGGATTTACTGCCTTCGTCTGATCTGAGATGTCAATATGTATAGTAAATTCAAGTAAGTGTTCCAAAAAAATATTGGATAATATAATCAATATTATAACGATCTTCTAATATCGGATTTTAAGGATTGAAAAATAAGCAAAAGTATAATCAATGCTAAAAAAAAAGCAGAATAAGTATATCAACTATACTGTGAAAGGAAAATATACTACAGAGCGCCTAAAGCACTTTCTACAGATCTAACTTGACTTGCTAATGCAGTAATCGCAGAACTCTATCTATATATAAACCGAAACGATTGTTTTAGAACATTTTTAAATAAAAATAAAATTTCAAACATCTCATTTCTAATTTTTAAAAATGGCCGTAAAGTGTCATGTTTGACGTAAACAAACAAATGCACAGTATTTTCATAAGTATACTGATGCCTATACATTCTGACATAAATAAACAAGGGGGATATAATCTTGTTATTTGTTTTTGCAGAAGAATTGTCTTACTATTTTGTTTAAGACGTAGGTCGTAACATTGCCTTCCTATTAAGGCGTATGCTTATCGAGTTAAATTCGGAATATTTAACTGATCGATCGACATGAACAATCTTCATTGTCCCTTTCGGATGACGCTCGACGTAGTAGGCGACATCGTTATTCCAGGTGGCTACCTCATATCATCCCTCTTATTTCATTTGCATTTTCGGCAAATTCCCTTTATGTCTAATAGGGTTATGGAACCACACCAGCACTCCTTCATCAAAGCTTAACAGTTACCTGAGACGGCATAATAAACGTCTTCCATGCGCCCGTGCGCTCCTGGTAGATAAGTGTGAAATCTTATAATGCCGTCGCATCACTAAAAGTGTATGGGGAAAAGTGGTAAAATAGGTAATTTGCTTGTAGAACGTTTTAGAAAAAAAACATGAGGTAGCCCGCGCAGCCTCCCGCGCCAGCAGCCGACGCGGCGCCGGCGCTCGCGTGCGCCGGTTCCCACGCCCGCGCCGCGCGACTGTTATTAAGCTCGCACTTTCCGTTTTTGTTACCTGCTGCGAGATTTATCACTTTTAATTATTTTCCATTGTCCGTCCGAGACGCTATTCGTCTTTGGGGCGTTGCATTAAATTAGATGCCCATAACAAGAGGATGATTTACCGTGCACCCTATAATTTATTGCTAGAGAATTTAAGAAAAATCGCTAAGAGTAGATGACGGTGCTCGATACAAAATACATTTTTTTGCAATTTTTTATCTACCTCCACATAATGCAAGGTAATTAAGTATTTTCTTGATCGTCTAGGTAATTTGTATATAGAATATTATTTTTCCAGGTTTTTATTTTTCTTTTTTTTTATATTTTATTTTTGTTTAAGTACCTGAAAGCGTATTTCTAAAAAAGAATTGACATTAAATATATGCTAAATGTTATACTACTTTTCTCGTTGTTTACTTACAAAATCCGTCGAAATTCATATTTTTTTAACAACAGGTCAATGGATTTTAATAAACACTGAAAGAAGGAAATCTGCACTACAGTTGACATAACAAACCAACCCCAAAACTTCTCGTATAGTTTCGAATCATAATATTTTAAACTCAAAAAGCATTATTATTCATATTTCGAATTTCATTTTAATCTATTTTAATAAATCTTACCACGTTTACTACCACTTTTCACACGTAAAAATAAACAAGTTATATTTTACAAATGATGATTGAAAAAAAAACATACTTAAAACAGTTGTGAAAATTACTTATTCATGACATTTCGGAAAAAAGTGAATAAAGCCTAATAATATTTATAAATTTCACACCATTCGAATATGCCGCTGGCTCGATTTCAATCCGTCCATTCGTTCAGAAGAAATTTAAGATTTCCGCTAGCACGCACTCACGTACGCGCATACGTACACACATGCACATACGCGCATGCACGCACGCACGCCCGCACGCACGGATACACACAGAGCAATTTTGCGACAATTTCTAAATTTAGTGTACCATACTGGCTTCTGAGCCTGACTTTCCTGGTTCCCTGCACATTTTTGGCAAAATTGTCGATAGTGTCATTTTTTTTATACTTGTGGTCAAGTAAACAATGCAGAACAAATTACGTTATTTTTCTTTCGTGTTCACCTCTATGAACGAATTTGATAAAGTTTGTGAAATAGAATAAGTTAAAAAAAAATTAAATCGCAAACGTAATTATAATAGTAATTAACTTCTATCTCGACCTAACAGTATTAAAGCTTTGCTTTGCTTCGATAAACAGAATGCAGCTTAGTGGAATAATGGCGTGATGTAGTGTTTTAAAATGTACTTAACTATAATTTAACTAAGTTATAAGTTTATATCGGCATGACCAATATTGACATTATTTGTATTGAAGTTGTCCAATAATTAAGAATAAATGCATTTATAGAACAATACTTACAACTTGTTAATTGTTATTTTCGTATGTACAACTAAAAATAATTCAAATTCAGTATTTAAATATACTCATGGCTCTTGTCGATCTGGAGAATCGGAGAGAGATCCGATAATAATTTGGATAGAAAATGCTGCACATGCGCAGGCGTATAAATGAAATGAAAACCTTAGTAACGTCATCTGAATGAACCGCAATGATGGAAATGCGGTATTTCTGATTTGTGAAATATTTACTGAGTTGTTTTTGGTCGATAATTTTATAGCTTTTTTTTAATGTTCTTAGCCCTCGTCTCCAAAAACTAGACTTATTCCTTAAATGGATATAATTTTTCAGCGTAGCGATATACCCCAACGTCAACATTTTGCTGTTTTGCAAATGTTTTTCTCTATTGTTTTTCCAACATAAAAGCAGGAGTTACATATTTTTTATCGTAATGCCGAAAAATACAGTTTTGAATTAATGCCGCGGTGATAGCTACGACGGCGCTGTCTTAACTCTATGTCGAAAAATTTGATAGAAATTCCTCAAAAATTTATTAAAATATTTGTTGTGGTTACGACAATTCTAACCAAAACTTAAGTTGAGAAAAAAATCAGTTATATACATTTACATACTTCGTTTAAACGAGTGAGGTTTTTGGGATTAAATGTAACTTTGTTGATTTAAATTTGTTTATATTTCCTGTTTTAAATAAAAAATGTACAAAGTAATACGTCACAGTTATACATTATAATAAAATTATAAATTTGTATTATGTAGTATCTTCAACAAATTTTGCATGTATCGAATACGACATTGGTAAGTAAATTTGGAATACTTATTATGGAAACTGTGTACTTTCTGTATGTTTTAATAACAGAAAAAAATAATTAAATAGCCTAAAGCTAATTGCGCGCCAGCTTAGTAGCAGTTGAGCTATTTGATATATCGCAGACAAACTAGATGAGTCTGAAATTATGTAATAATGTTATGAGCTTATACAATCAAATGAATGTCCAAAAAAAAGTATGCTCTCATCCATTTTGACTCACGTAGCCAGATTAGTATCAAGAGAGTCTTGAGAAGTCGGATAAAAAAATACGTAGATACGCACCTACGTACGTTCATGGATACGTAAATTATGCACGATAGGTGCTTGACACATGTAATTGTTTTTCGAATGGTTTATTGATTTAATTGGAAATTTATTATTAACTAATAAATAAGCATGGAAATTTGTTTAGTAATATTTGTATACAATATCTATATGGTTTTATAATTAATTTGACTTGAAATACATCGAAATATTTCAACCTTAATATAATCTCAAAAATTACCTGAAGAAGTTCGAAATGTATACCAACGAAACATTGTGACTTTTGAACAGTAAAGTCAGTAAACATTTACGTACTTTTATTATACAAGTTCCAAACAATTTTTATCATGTATATATATATATATAGAATATAAAACTATCAAGAGAATCATACCAACACTACTCCGAATCAACTATACTAAAATTAATTACTTTCTAAACGTATACCTAACACGAACGCTAAAGCGAACTGGGCGTTGCGGAAAGTAGCGAAGTTCCTTAACCTCTACAAATTCCTCTCGCAGCTACGGGGAGGGCCAAATCGTGCTTATTGTAATTAATATATTCGCCGAGTAGACTAATTCATAAATTGTTTAGGGCCTTCATCGGCATTCACGGCCGGCCGCCGCACTCCATTAAAATGCGGCCAACAATGAACTGCGCGCCCGGCGGGGCCTTTTGTCGCCGCTACGGATTTTAATCACATTTCAATAGTTGTTTCCTGTTTATACTTACGATTTATACCGAGGGGGTTCCTTGAGAACGGATTAAAAAATGCTGTATTTAATCGTAAAGATTTTTATTTCAATTTCGCTTTCGTTAATGTCGTCTGCACGATATATGGAACGTGAGAGATATTAATGATTTATATGCATATTTTAATTAGATTCAACTCAGTAAATAATAAGGATAGTTTAATTTTTCATTCTGATAATTTTCACGTTGTGCCCGGATCACGCAAAGACTATCGAATAGATTTCCTTGGAACTTACGCTATTATGTAACTCAGAATTGCGCTCGATCTAGGTTACATTACATCACGCGATCTATAATTTAAGGCAGCGGCGAAACCACCAAATATTGGACCGAGTTCAATATTTTTCTCCGTGTAAGGTATTATAGTACCTACTAGAGAGGTTATGACATACAACGTTAAGCTATTCCGTATGAGAAATGGATATTGACCACTGTTCACAAATACTCAACTAAGATATATAAAGTAACCAAGCAAGTAGGCCAAAAATTGTTTATTAGGTGTTCATAATAAACACTTTTTGGCCTACTCGCTGGTTATATTATATAAACTACACCAATTATACTCTGTTGAATATAATTGGTGTAGATTAGAATTAACGATACGAGTGGCCTGAAGACTAAACTCTGCAGATTTTACAATTTAGCAAATTAGACGATGAGCTGATGTGTCACGGCCATTTTGGCTTATCCACTTTCATAGCATAATGTCAAACTTAGCATGAATGTGTACAACTTTTATTTTACTTAATTCAATAACTTAACATAATATAAAGATAATCTAAAAGCAGACTATAAATTAAATCAACATTATTACGGCCTTTTGACTGATATTTACGAAAATACATCATATAGTATATGTACGGAAAAACTTAAGGGCTTTCTCTAAAGTGGGAGACTTCCACAATGTGAGTACAAGAAAATATATACTTTTAATTTGCAAATCCAAACTTTTAAGGGTTCATAATATTTTTAAGGGCTTTGTTCGTTCGTTAAAAATAATTTCCAAAGTAATAATACATTTAATTAATAATCGTTTTATAAAATGTGCTAAAGCCAAACTCGTGAAAAAAACTATTGTGTGTGCAATGCATACTTAAGCGATAATAATGCTTGGACATAATTAAATAGATTTACATTTCGTATACGAAAAAAAAAATAGAATGAAATAGTTTTTAGCAGGTATTTTCTTTTATACATTTCTGGCCAGTAGCAAATAAATAAGTAAATTAGGTTTAAATTTTAATAAGAGTGTTTTACGACGTTTAAAATCTATTTCGTTGTTTCAGTAATTCATTTTTAAAACAATATATTTTTCTAGAAATTTATTCTAACAGAATTGTAGTTAGAACGCAAGAGGAGATTTTAAGAGCAAGTTCAAACGTAATCTTATTTAATTAATGTAATTTTGTGTCACTATTATACTAATGTGCTATTTATTTTATTAAAATATCGACGTAGACCTTTTGCTAAATGGTGTGCGGACGAACGCGCTGGCGCTGTTCGATGTAATATCATTCCGATAATAGAATTACAGCGAGAAAACTTCTTTAAGGATCAATTGCGAAACTCGGTTAAAATTTGAAAGTGTAAAATGTAATAGACAAAAATGAGTATTCAACTATTAGTTCATATTAACAAAAAACAAAGTAATAATTGAACTTTGATTTAAACTTTTCTCTAATGTAGAGAAAAATGTGAGAACAAATTATTTGTTTTTTTCAAATCGTACAGTTCTATATATTCATTATAATAGCTTCAAATCGCTCGAGGGGTGTTAGGTCTACGCGGAATCCGAAATGTACTCTTTGGACCACATTTTCAAACGCCAATTTATTTTCTTATTAACTTAAACGTATTTACATATGAAAAAGATTCATTTTCTGTGTGTACTTTACAAAACCTTTCTTTTGACATCGTAAAGGGTATGCTTCTCTTCGATTCATTTTTTCAATGTTGAAAAATGACTTGTAAATTCGGTCACGCTAAATTTAATAAAATCTTTTGTACCTTAAGACACATCAAATGACACCTCATTTGTGAGATAAGGACAAGTGTCTTAGGAAATACGAGGGAAGAGATGAACATACCCACACACATAAATACATGCAGTGTTAAAATCATAACCCCTCTTTTGGATTATCCATAATTGGGTAAAAATCACAGCGTTACTGTTAAAGTTTGGAAAACTAAGCAGATAAGGACGGGCTTTGTTTAAAATTTAATTAGGGACTGACCATTTTTCTAGAAACGAATTATCTGTTAAACAACAAAATAGTGACTAAGTGACATTTTAACTATGCAAATCGTTGAATTTATTATAAAGTTTTTTTAATCGCATATCACCTAACATTTACATTGTACTTTTTTCAAACTCACGCCTTCTTCTTAAAAGGATAGGCAGACACTATAGCTTACTAGCATACGTCAATCCTTTCATGGAAGTTATAAGGTCGTATTCACATATAAAATACTTTAAATATTTTTATGCAATTACTAAAAAATAGAAGCTTTTTTCAAAAACAAAAAAAATAATTTCGGTATGAAAATTTAGAAGGCTCACAAAATGTATTTTTGGTTTTTATACTCCGATTTCAGTAACGTTGAGGTTTCTTTATATTTTGTAGGGAAAGTGTAAGGGCCCGTCGTAATGTATAGTCGGGTGCGGCGACGCCCATGCGGCGTTGCCCACATCTACGGCCGCGCCGGCCCGCCCGCCCAGCACTCTACGTATGAGCCAAAAGTGAACATAAATTTGTTCCGGACCTGTGGGTTTGCTTTCCTATTCCGGTTTAAGGCTTCAGAGAATTCAGATCGGACCATCGGTTTAAATTTAATATCATGTTCGAATCACGGTTTTTTGGGTAAGATTCAATTTGTGTCTAACGTTTCAATAAAGAAAATCAATTTTATGTGCATTACAAAAATGAAAAATAATTAGCAAATTATTCTTTGCCTCATTAGTGGGGGTTATCATCGGACCTTGATGCCTATTTATGAAAATTAAAACGAATAGGTCATCCGTTATTAAAAACTGTTAATTCCGAGAATATCTCTAGAAAATTTTCATAGATGCTTATATTTATACTTCGACTCATTTTTTCCATGTTCAGAGCATTAATGTATCATGATACCAAAATAACGTTCCGTGTTAGTTTATACTTTCTATGACCGTAACTTGAGTTTAATATTGTCCCGTCCCGTTAAATCACAGTATACTATTTTTATTTTTTTTATTTAAAGAGATAAATAAAAAATCATTTTAGTAACGATTCTTCGAATTTTAAAAATGTATTTAAATCATTAAAGTTGTCCATTAAAATGACATGAGAACCAGTTGCGGCCGAGTCCAACGAAACACGAAAGTGCATCAACTGTTTCACTTCAGTCAGAATTGTATCGGTAAAATATCGTGAACTCGAAAAAAAAAACAAACAGTTTTGAAGGCGCTTATGATAGGTTTGTCCGAGAATAACTCCTTCATTTATAAGTTAAGTCAACTTCCCCTTCATCAGATCCAATTAACAGACGACCGCGTTTCACACGCGGACCGTTGAAGGAAACGCCGCGCTGGATCCATTAGCGGGCGCAACTTTTGTTGCGAACGATTCAAAAAAATTAAAACTCATTTCAGTTCGCCGTAAATAGGGCCAATAGCACGTTCTAAAGTTTAACCTAAAATAGAACAGTGACGTGAAAACGGAAACATACTATCACATTCTACCACATAAACAATTTTTATCAAGTTTTCCAAGCAGACCCGTCGCGTCATATGGTGAACATGTGCATTCTATATGCGTAAATTGCAGGAGCCCACATATGAATTACCAGTTATTGCTCACGACTCCGCCCGCATAAATATAAAATGATAAATTTTTTTTGGATGTATTTGCGTAAAATCCGGTCTAATTGTAAAAATACTTTATTCACGTTTTCACGATCCACAAATTTTCGTGGGTCATCTTTCACAAAAGCACATACTTTTTTACTCACGAAAATTCAATTTTCATAAATTTATTAGAAAATAAAACTTTTACAGCATTGCCAATTTTATTGGTGTCAACTATCTACTTAAAACTCTTCAACAACTTTCGAGAGCGACGTAAAAAAAAATGTAATAAATTGTTTTTAAATATTACTATTACACTTTTATTCTACAACTTGTTACCTATAGACATCTGTAAGTAATAAATCACCTAATCTAGTGTCAAACTAGAAGAGGCGTGAGGTGATAGTTTTTATTTTCAAAATATTGGCAATATCACCTCTAAAACTACATTATTAAAATATCTTTGTCCGAAATATATTTGTACGGAGCTAATTAAAATTTTGTCCTAAAAAACAGATCGTAAAATATGAGACATTTTTATTGTGAAAATTTTATAAAAGTTTATACCAAACCAGACAAAACAAAGCTGACTACAAAACACACAAGGTGTTTAAACAACCTACAAAGCATTTATTCAGTATAATACAATTACTACGTTCTGTATACGTTAATATAAGTTTATACAGCTCGATATCCATCAATGTGATTTTTCTAATCATATCAGTTTTCGTGTAAGTACTATATACATCATTTAAATACTCTCTTTAAGACTTAAGAAAGTATGGTTTCAATGATCGTGAACCATCTAAAACCTCTTATGTTACGTCGTTGAGTAGATTGATCTTCGATAATTATTAATTATCATAATAGGAATGTAAATTAACAATTCCATTATCTTCCTCTTCGCCAAAAAACAAAAGATTCTAATTGGTGCACATCGCTCCCGGAGAGATGTCAGGGATGTCGGTTAATTATTTTTCGGATTTCGTTTTGACTTGAGTTGCAAGCCCTTGCCATTTAAATATTATAATTATTTGTGAGCGTGACTATTGTTCTAAGTTACTACGCTATAAAGAAATCAGTACCTCTTGAGGTAAATATATTTATTTCTTTTATTTAATATCTTAAAGTAATTCCAATACATTCATATAATATTGAATAAACATTGGAAGAAAAGGTTTCTAATGCTATAACATGCTCTTTTAGTTTCGTTATTCGATTTCAAATATGATACGAAATATTTTATTCAAATGTACATCAAGCTATTGCAAAAATCTTTAGAATATAAATATTACAGATAATTGGTTCGATTATATTATTACCCATACGTTGAACACACACTATCAAAACTACTCCTTTAGCGAAACAATACGTATAATTATATTAAATATAGTAAACATCACACACATCTACACGCAATACGCACGTGAACATGCACGCACACGCAATACACATGCACACACACACTCACATCCAAATACGGAATCCGCTTAAAATTCGTTCTAATGTTACCAATTGGGCTAAGTTTAAATCACTCTGGAAATATGTGTTTGCGAGACTAAAAAGCACAAAGAGCCTTTTAAGCGCGATTCCAACATCGAACCGAACCATGAAAATTTTCAACCACATGTGTTTATCAATTACGCACTACGTCGTAGATCCGATCGCACAAGAACTTTGAATTTTCCAGAATAAAAAGTAACCTATATCATTTTCCGACTCATAATCTGTCTTTGAGCAAAAAACCATGTGGTTCTATAAATCCGTTGTTACGTTAAAGAAGGTAAAACCGCAACAAACACAGTTTCTCGTTTATAAGTTCTATAACTTTGAATGTTTTTAATTTCATCAAATCTACCTTTATGTTTTTAATGATAATATTTCAACGGGGATAATCTAACGCTAATCTATGATATAGTAGTAGATCCCCCCGCGTAACGGGCTATTCGGCGGCGCTCGGGGCGACGTCTGCCGTCCGTAAAATAGGATTTCACGCATGCTTCGGTTTGTGTGAACAAACCTGCACGGGTGACGACACACGACCTTTGCTTTACCTAATCTTCAAAAGGTAGAATGATTTTTCATTTTCCGTATATTCCGCAGACAAAGTCATATCTGTGACCGAAAAATAAAAAAACTCAATTCGCTTTTCATAACAAACGTACAGTACTTCTGCGTTCTTCCGTAGAATAGTCTTGAGTCAAACAATTCTCAAGTCTAACAAAGAGCAGAGGTTTAAAAATAATCAAATAAATTATTATATCGTGCGATATTTAATACCGAAACGTTTTAAAACCACGCAACACACGTACAACAGTCAAATTTTTGACGCAAGAATAGCACCAATTTTTGGGGTATGACTACAGGATCAATCGTTTTTCAGGTACTTTTCACGTATTATGTCTTACGAAAATTAATTTTTAATCAAATATTAATATTCTAAACAATAATTGCACCCCAAAATATGCAACTAATACCTTTAGTTCTCGTTGAAGCATAGAATAGACAATAGCTCTAGTATACGGCTAAAGTGCCTCCGTTCTGCGTTGAGACGCGAACTCTAAGATTTACATTCGCACTTAGCGATGGCTAACGCTAGAGCACACTTTAGGTGGAATGTAAATACAGCGATGTGCGAAGTGAACGCCACCGGAATAGTTGAAAGATCTATAAATTTAGATAACAAAGTTTTGCTTATAGCTTTACGTTTTCTAACGAAATTTAAAAGATGAATCTGCCAGACGAACGCTCCTGTTTCTGTCTACCTGATCGCGCTTAAGCTATTTGATGTCTCGGTTCTTCCTCTTCTCGGCTCTTTTAAAGAAGCATTTTACGTGGGAAGCTAAATACTTTTTAGTTCCTTATGACTCTTAAAGTGGTTTTACTCCCAAAATTAAAATTTAGAAACAAAAAAAAAAATCATTAATGAAATGGGAAATCAATTGAGCAGGAAAAATGTACGACATGAATTTACTGTACGTACTTTATTATGACTTATTTAAAAAATAATAATAATAATGATCGTTTTCACTCCAGACATCTTAGATAATATTGGTTTTATAATTAAATTAGAAAATATGGATGTAATAATTATCACATTTAATTAACATCCCAATTAATATTATAGGAGAAATACGTAGTATCTCTTCAGATATTTGCCTCTATTTTAACACACGATGAAATGGGGGCAAAAAGTGAAAACATTTCATTTAAAATAGTAAAATTTACTTTAAAGTCTGCTACAATCCTTTATTTTGTGATATGAACAACAATTGTAGTACGACACATTTGTTGCATAGATTTGATTTCAGCTTAGAAGCAAAGTTTCGTAAAGCAGCTGTTTAGTATCGAGCTTGACTAACATAAACTGAAAAATCATGAAAGCTGGTAAAGAAATTTATAATGGCCCTCATTGGCGCTACATCATGTATTATTGTCCAAGCGAAATGAAAAAAACAATGTCCTGTGAGCGCTGTTTGTTTTAACTTCGCTTTTAAATACTTTATATGTATATATATGTTTCCAGACAGAAAAATTTTTGAGTTGATTACTGAAAATCACATGGTAACTTAACTTTACATTTCCTTTCTGTTCATTTTCGTAATTGGTATTTCTTTGAAATAAATAATGACAATGAATTGTTTTTCCGTATGTTTAAGGTAAATATTAATTTAATTAAAAAAAATAGTTCTAACATTTTTGTATTTCTAAAACAACTTCTCTCCGCGGTATTACGTATTTTTAAAACAGCTTCTCTTCTGTCGGCACTCCTATTACACCTCACATTCTTTTTTTTTGTAGAGAATTTAAAATGCATTTGATATTCCTAAAGTCGTATTCGTGTGGGACCGTACACGTGTGAATTGCACGTGATCAAGTCCCGATAGAATCGTTCAAGACAAAAAACAACGATGTACGCTTTCCCAGTTCCGCATTACGATATATTGTCATTTGAAATCAGTGTACTGCAAAATTCCAATACGAGAATAGAAACTGCCGCCTTTCATACAGAGCCGTTTCTTCGGACGCCCGCGGCGCTCCTGGTAGTTGGAGAACAATCAGCAGCACGTATGCGCGTGTGCCGCGTCCCGGGAGAGCTGTAGGAGCCGCTCGTTCTGAATATTGCATTTGATGTCACTACACTGAAAACGCACGCTGACACTTTTTAGTGTACCACGATCCGAACGCGGCAAGCGGCGTAGCGCGGCTGTCGAATTTCAAAACATAGTAACTGACATATTTTTTCGAAGTCAATTTTTTGGCATTTTTGGCTTTAGTACGTTAATTACCGAATCTTTGTAAATACCAAAAATGCCAAAATATCGACTTAGATAAAATTTGTCAGTTACTGTGTTTTAAAATTGGACAGCCGAGCGGTTTTTTCAATAAGTGTTCGTAGTTTTTTGACTATTCTTCCGATCAAGAGATCATAAAACAAGGTAGAGAGAGGGAATATGAATTAAATTATAGTTATTAATATTAAAATGTATTTTGGAATTGAAAAACAGAAAATTATAAATTAATTCAACAACATAAGATGTTTATAGTCTCATTGAAGGTTAAAATTAATTTATATCAATGTAATGCTAAATGAAAAGGAGACTATGTATGTTTGTGCTGCTTTTATGCTTCAACTGAGTCCAGTTGAAGCATTTAACCACAACAATTCGTGACTACGAATTATTGTGGTTAAATCAGGTCAGGAAATTTATGTCTTGGTCGAATATATAGGATAATTCGCAACTTCATCTGCATAAACATCGACTGAGCATTATTATCAACAAAGTAGTCGAGACGGTGATCGAAGCCGAGAGCAAGATTGGAATTGGAGTCCTAAAATGAGAGGAATAACGTAATTGAGAGTGGAGTTGGAAACGGAATTGAAATTGGGATTCGAAACAGAACCGCTAACCGAACCGCAAACGGAACCTTCAGTGGGTCTTATATCCACGCAGGCAAAGCCGCTAGCAGTAACACTTGTGGAGTAACATAACATAAATGACTTCATATTTAAGAACACAGAAAACTATACCTGATCTTAAACCAAATCGAGGATAAAAATAAATAAAGTTCAACTACGCATTGAGCCTAATCAATGAAATTGAGATTTTGTTGATAGCAATATAAAATTATTTTCAAATATTTAACTCATAAACTGAATAATATTCTAAAGAGATTCAGTAATTGGGAGATTTGGTCTGAAAATTATAATTAACAAGTAATCTCTTAAGTAACTATATTTAATTATGAAATAGTTACTAAAAACTACTCTTACAATTCCTAAGTTTTTAATCAATATATAAGATTTTAAAGGCGAGTGTTAAAAATTCATGGACATTAATAAAAAAGTGTACTTTAGAATTTATAGCGTGTGATTTTTTTTATACTATAAAAATATTTTTTGTTTGTAATATGAAAGTACACATAATATGATACTAGAGAATTTTCTGTAGAACTTTTGTTGAAACAATGTACATAGTTGTATAACTCTAATAGTTTATTTTTAATTTTATTGGAAAAAATATTGTAGCTAATCGTCTTATATTAAATTTTTACTATTTATATATCTTTGTCATGAAACAAGCTGTTAAAATACTTATGCAAACTCTAATAAAAACCATTTAATAGCTTCTATAATTGACAATCTTATTATAGACAAGATTATTGTATTTAGTTATTAATCATAATCAATTGTTAGAAACCGTAATCGCGATCGAAGAATTATATTTGCATTTTATTTTTTATTTGGTAATTATTTGTACATCGTAAATGGTGCATTATTAAACAGTGAAAATACGTAGGCACTTTTGATAAAATTTTTAAGTTACCAACAAATTCATTCATATACCCTTTTTTATAATGTCTAAATTCTATAAATACTTTTATGCGCTCAGTCGAAATTGTAAAAAAATGCAACTAAAAATGAAATAAAAGCTAAAAGGTTAATATTCATCTTTGTGATGACATAAATTTCCTATTGTTACTACTTTTTTACTTTATTCTATTACGAACTATATTATTTATAAATGTAAAAAAGAATTTTGAGTGCAGATTATCAATTCGAAGAATCATTCCAGTTTGAATACAGATTGTAATAAACGAGAAGGCATCTCGAGCGGTTGTAGACGTGTGCTTTTCCCAAGTAGCTGTTAATGATAGCTACCTTGACATGTCAAACACTTGCTGGAAAAATACATATATACTTGTACTCTCAACATGTCATTAAATGTTATAAAGTATGGGTGTAAAACTCAATATAAAGTATATGAAATGACGACTATTGTTTGTTGGAAAAGCATAATTATTTAATAATACTTAATATTTAAAATGTGGATTCTTAAAACAAAATGCTGAACTATAAAAAAACTCCCTTCAAAAACGCTAAAAAGAAATATACCGTGACCGACTTCAAAGAATTACTGAGTAGAACTTGAGTAGGCGTCTGGAGAAGCCGGTAAAAATGCAATAATTGAAAATGATGGATTTTTTTTAGAAGTACAGAGAAGTTCTCAACTAAAATTATTAAAAAAGAAGTCGATAAGACAAAATCAAAATTAATTATTTATTACATATGTATTCTATAATTATTACTATTAAAATACGAAGGCTGCTATTTGTGTATCCGAACTGGCCACATACAGAACAATATATAAAGAGTAGTTACAACGTTTTAAAATGGAACACCTTGACCGTAGAATACAGTTTCTTACATAGAACTGTCAATTATTTACCATTGTGGCGTCATTTTGAAAATCACTTGTCCTTATCACCATGGATTTAACTCGTGAAAATATTTGTGCGATGATTTATTACGATTTTCAGCGTCGGCTAACTCAAAAACAGTGCATCGATCAACTCACTTCAACTTTTGGGGATAAAGCGACTTCACAAACCACTGTTTATCACTGGTTTAGTGAGTTTCATCGTGGGCGGTCTATGCTCACTGACGAATTCAAAGAAAATCGTCCTAAATTGGTTGTTGCACCACAAAATATCGATGCTGTGTAGGAACTAATAACTTAAGATTGTCATGTTACAAATTGTGACATAAAGGCGTCCTTAGTTATAAGTATGACGAGCATACAAAAGATATTACACGAAAATTTTTCTGTATAAAAAATTGTTCGCGTTAGATTCCGGACAACTTGAGCATTGATCAAAAACAGGATCGTGTCGATTGGTGCAAAACAATGATAAAAAAAATACAGTCATGGTGCGTCAAAAGCTGTTTATAATATCTAAATAAGTGATGAATCTTGATTATATGCATGTGACGCCCAAAACTGAACGACAGTCAACAGTGTGGAGTTCAAAGATGAGTCGAATCCAACAAAAGTGATTCGTGCCAAAACCACTTTGAAGCAAATGGTTGTCTGTTTTTTTGGTGTAGATACACATGTGGTTACAGTGCCACTAGAGAATTGTTAAACGGTTGATTCGAAATACGCAATCATTTGTTTACTAGAAGTCTTTGAACAAATTAGAAAGAGCAACTAACAACGCAGAATCATTCTTTATCATGACAAAGCTAGCTGTCACACGTCGGTCGAAACGACTCGGTTTTTGGAAGGTCAAAGGAGCGAATTGACGGGTCATCCACCGTACAGTCCCGATTAGGTACCCCACGCAATTTATTCCCAAGTGCGAAAAATAAATTACGTGGTCAACTTTTTTCAAGCGAAGAGGAAGTTGATGCGTTCATAATGCACGTTTTGAATATACCTTAATCAGAATGGAAAAAGTGCTATAAAAATTGGTTTCAGGGTATACAAAACTACATCGATCATCATGGCGAATATTTTGAAAAGCAATAACTATATTAAATGATAGGTGTTTGTTCCTTTTTAATATTCCGGACATAAAGATAGCAGTTCTCGTAATAAAAAAAATGCAGTAGATTATACGGTTTTTTTTCTTTATTATAAATCTGTATAACAATATTTAATATATAACACATGCAAATTTTATTTATGGAAACTAGAGAAAAATCGATGTTTTGTAATGAATTAACGTAATTTTTTTTCTTGAAGAACCTACATTGTAAACGCTGGCTAAATCTCAAAAATAATATATTACGGAATCGTATACATTAAAATACCTATAGAACCGGCTATATTATTCGTCTATCTTCTAAAGATAACCCACAAAAATAATTTGTAAATTAATGCATATATGTTGAATTATACTGGAGAATCTATTTTATTCATTAAAATATTAATTCTTATCCAATGACATATGTTAGTTACGTTGGATATTTAATGTTCATTAAAATTACCCTTACTATATCTAAATTGAAAAAATAAATTTATATGTGTTCGTTTCCTGCACATTCATACATGGTATATCCGATTGAATTGAAACTTTTTGTGATAGTACCGAATTGCGGGCCCCAACAGACAGCATTATGTGATCGAGTAATATGTAAAAGCCAAAGAGATCTACGAACAGGCTACAGCGGATGCCAAGACGATGAACTGGAAGCTAATTTGTTCAGCGCAGGATTGGGCGAGCATATGAAAAGGTGTCTACAGGGCCATCAGTGACACAGGAAAAAACCGGGAGGACGACGACGACTTCAAAGACGACTCGGGGCAAACCTCCTGCCCGAACGAGTCTCTAATCCTCTTGGCAAATTCCTTCTTTTTTGATGACCGAGTGGACACCGACAATCTGTACTATACGGAACTTAAAAGACAGACCGATGGGAATGATTGTCCACCGAAAGCTTTGTATACTTTGGTCAGGTTGCAACCGCCTTTTATCGAGGCCGAAATAAAAATGGCCTTGAAGTCATTTAATGCGAAAAAGTCCCTGGGATTGACGTATTCACCTAGGACATTTGCCAGGTGGCCACCTTGCGGGACCTGGAGTTGTTCCTAGCCGCGACAAATAAATGCCTACGGCTGGAATACTTCCCCCGTGTGCGGAAGGTGGCAGCCATAAAGGAGATACCAAAGCTGGGTAAGGATGATTATTCCCAGCCGAAGTCTTATTGTTCCATAGGACTTCTCCCTGTAATGACTAAAGTCGTGGAAAATATGCTTATTTGGTGCTTATCTAATGACACTTGATGCCGAAGCTGCAAGCGAAATAGTACAGTTTCATGCTACAGCGCGGAACGATGGACTACCTCCATAATTCGGTGACACAAATTTACAACGAGTTAAATCTCAAAAATTATATTAATAGTGTTGTTTGACATAAAGGAACCTTCGACAATGCGTGGTAACCAGCCATAAAGAACCAACTGCTTACCCACGAAGACCAGGTAAACCTCTATGGGTGATAGGTTACCTGTGAGACCTGGAAGTCCTGATTCGATACGCTGGAGGGGAGTCCACAACCATCCGATATAAAATAAAAATATATAAAAACGAGCTTCAATAAAAATTTAGCTAATGTTATGTGACACTGACCCTATTGAATACTAGGCCACACAAATAGATCCTAAAAAATATTTCAAAATTGAAATAGGGAAAATATTACATTACTGTAATTGTCGCCGAAAGTTTCTTAACACACCTACGTAAGGAAAGTCAGTTCTTCGTATATATCAATGGCATCGGTGAATCATTAATTATTTTATGCAGTTTCGTACGTTTTTAAACAATTTTTAATTTTTTGGTTCAATATATTTAGTTAAATTCCCTCCACATAATATATGTACTCCGAGCCCGTCTCTCATCGTTTACGTCTCGGCCCAATTATGTGTGTTTCGACGAAGAAATTCATTTATAATAAACATACATCCGAATCGAGTTATACGAGCCTACCTGGGCCGGTAACGAGATTGTTTCGCTGAGTCGTTTTGTAGGCGTGTAATTTAGCTGCCCTTTGTAGTTTGAGTACGCCGCGTAGACGTAATTAGTGCCAATTAACCGGGTAACCTCAGCACGTGTACGGGCCATTAAATGGAGTGATACGTCGCCGCCATTAGTCCCGGCTTGTTGTTTACATCAATTAACTGGCATGTTAATTTTAATGTTCGGCGCGGGATGGCATTACTTTCATGAAAAGCACGCCGCGCCGCGCCCGCCGCCAGCGCCCGACCTTTGTGCCATAATGCGGTTTAATCATTCAACGGGTATAAATAAACTGTAATATTTATGATAGAATTTGAGCTAGAGTATGGTAGTATTCAAGAGTTGGAACCAGAAGGTACTAGATTTAAATCTTGTCCACGACGAATTAAATGATCAATGAGTTTTTTAATGTTTTAAATACGAACACTCGCAACCTCAGAAAAACCACCAGTACGTTGCCGGTCTTGCGCGAAGGAACAATATATCTGATGAAAAAGGGAGTGGTGTGATAGAGTGGAAATCGGCCACCGGAACTCTCACTTTATTAACGAAGTGATCGATTTACTACTTTCGAAATTATTAGAAATAAAACACATTTTTACCCGATTAACCTTTAGGCAATTATCCAACGTACCCGAAAAACTTATCCAAATTATCAGTACACGAACGCACGCACCCATGTACATGATATATATGTTCGAATATGTATCTTCTGGACAATCTTAAAATTTCAAAATATGATGATAACCTTATTCAGGATAAAACAATATCCTCCCGTGTTAAAAGTACAAAAAAAAAGTTTATTTAAATACATACGTACATACAGAGACTAGATCATTGAGCATTTTCGATAAACACGGTTGTAGCGCACATTTTAGTGATGTTTCAGTTGTAGTCAAGTCGTTAGTGGCACAGGTCACTTTTAATCCAAAAACAGAGTAGCATCTACCGGTATCCATATAAAAATTTTAATAGGTACAAAAGTTATACGGAAAGAAAAAGTGCTACTAAAATTCTACTTTAAAATACCTGTATCTGTTGACATAAATATTTGGAATGTTATTATATATTTTACGATTTTGCTATTCATTAGGACAGAAAATTCGAATAACAATTATCTCTTAAAATTAGGGGTTAATAGTTTTGAGTGCATTGTTAAAATAACAAAATTAGAGGTCGAGAAATTATTATTTAAAAAAAAGTTAATAAATAGTAGTTGTTAGCTTAATTATGGTAGATAATTGCACATTATGATAGCTGTAGAGAATCCGAAATCCGGATGTATAATGAATAAATCTTTCCTCCTCTTCTCCTTTTCCCGCATCCCGCCCCGAGACGCCGTCACCGGGACACCCTTTTGCATTCCCAACGTTTTGGTCCCGGCGCCCTGGCGACCTTTCTTACTGTTTTCGTCTCGCGACGCTCTCAGTATACAAAGACCATCATTACACTTTGCAGTACAATTCGATGTCACGGAATCTACTTGCGATCTACATATGAATCCGTTCTAAATTGCAAAGTTGGAGGACACAAGACGAATGTTTACAGTCGAGGAACGAGACGCTACAGGTCTCCGTTTATAACCGGCTTTAATGTTATTGCCCCGTTTATGACACCGTAAAACGACAGCGGCCACTACGTGTAATGAAATCCGCTTTCGTACCTCCCGCTCCGGCAGACGTATGGTGTTATTCCTCGATGTAATCGCCTTTGCAGATGTTAAAAAGGCTGTTTTATGAATAGATTGAGGTTCTCGAGAGACTGGGATGACTGTAATAAGTAAATGCGTACTCATGGAGAAACGTGTATCTATACGGATGCGTATTTAATGCACTGCCCATTTTATTTATATGTCATATTAATTTACAATCGTTATTTATTTCCAACTTTATCTATCTCATATATCTATCTATAGATATGATATTGATATCATATCTATACCTATTAACTTTTTCTATACGTCAGATACATATTTTTTTTAGATAAATTATGAAAACGTTTCTTTTGGCCTTCCTTACGAATGACTTTCAAAATCTCAAAATTGGGAGGATCAAGAGAAGAAGCTAAGACAAAGTGACAATAAATAAGATTGGGTTGTAAATTCCGAATTTCTTTACAAAAAGGTGAAAAATGTAGTGCAAAGAGAATGTACGTTCAATACCTTTGCCTACTTTATGCACATTGATCTTCAACAATATCTTTTGATTTACACATACTTCCGTCAATTTCGTAAAATAATCCAGCGTAATGGTGATATTGTTGAGTTATTGTCAATAATAAGAAATGAAATGTTCATTTCATTGTACATTTCTCATTCCACTCACCTTATTAGATCGAATCAATAATGAATCCAAAAATATTTCATGTAAGTGAAGTTATTATTCCTATGTAGTAGCTCCATATGTTGTTCTTTGGTACTAAATCTTCTACTTACACTCGTTATGTAAAGTCAGTTTTTAGCTACTGTATATCTTATTTTTCTTTTGAGACTTATTACTGTACGTGCTACTTTCCTTTCTCTGGTTTGATCCCCTTACTGGCAGGTATTGATGAATCAGCTATGCCGGGCCTGGTCCACGGTGATATGTCAAACCTTATTAGAATTTTGGTTGATTTTAGGCAAATAGAATATTTTTGGGTTTATACTTCTTTGGACACGTACCTTAACGTATGTCCAAAGGAGTATAAACTCAAAAATCTTTTCACCCGAAAAAATCGAAATGTAGTTGTAAGTCACGAAAAATCTATGTGCCGATGTAAAACACCATGAAATTAATTTCGAATGAGAAATTGGCAGCTCGACGCATATGAGGGCACTCTATTTAAATTAGTCGTCAATGCACGTGTTTCATGTTGTATTATGAATTATAATATACATTATCATAAAAAAATTTTAACGTTAATAATATTGTAGACAGATATAGAGTCGTAACAAAATAAATATATATTTATATTCATTATTTTTTATGTATATGACAGAAATTTTACATTGTTATTGTTTATATTTGTATTTATAAATTTGTAGTATATCTCTTAATATGAAAATTGTGTATCAAAATTTAAGGTTATATTTATATAAGTATTATTTTTCTTATGAATAAAATTATATTTATTAACAACGCAGAAAAAAAACTCACAACAGATATTTTTTTGCAATTTTTGATGACTCTGAATTTGACCGGTCTTTACCCAATTCAGTCATATTTTTCTATTCATATAAGTTTAACTTCCTACGTGCGTACATAAGTACATGCACTGTTTTTCTTTTTCATTTTAATTTTATTTTGAATTTAACAATTTTCAAAAACTTACACGAACTATATTAAAATTATTAGTACGATGCTCAATCGTAGCAATTGATTCGGGTGCGGACTGTCAATAAAAGACCGACATTGATAATATACGGATGCCGAACCTGGTCCCTTACTGTCGGATTCAAAAGTAAACAAGTTCAGAGTCACTCAACTTACGATGAATACGATACGAAGAGCTATGCTCGGAGTTTCTTTGCCAGATAAAATCCTAAAAGAGGAAATTTGCAGAAAAGTCCGAGTCCGATATAGCTCCGAAAACAATCAATAAATTAAAATGACAGTGGGCGGGGCACATCGCTCGTAGAACCCACAACCGTGACAAAGGAAGGTTCTTGAGAAACGACGAAAACTGGACGTACTCTAAATGGACTGACGACTTGCTACACGATCGTCGTCCGCCATTAGCTATACATGGTTCAGCACCATACGTCGTAAAAAAAGGAGGAGCCTTTTGTCCAGCAGTGGATGTTCAGTGGCTGAACGAAAACGCATGTACTGTTGATACTTTATTTTGTACTTATTTTTATTTTCTCGTATTCTAAGTCTGAGGTCCGCTGCGATGTATCCAATAAAAACCTGAAAACTTTGCCTCTAACCCTTTTCAGTTACTGACTGGAACTCCAATTCTTACGATATCGTTTGTCTCTCTGTAATAATATTTAAATGAACCATATTCATCTGATACTATTCTTATAAATATGAACGAAATACACATGTGAGTCCAAAATGAATTTTTAGGTGAACTTTGCATTTTAGAGTTTAATAAAAGAAAGTTCTTGAAAGATTTGGAAATGAATATGGTACTATATTCAAAAGAAAACATTTGCAGTTAAATTATACCCACGATGTAAATGTGTCATATTTTTTGTTATTTATTAAGAATTTCTGTTAATGCTACTAATGTATTAGTTACAGCGAGCAATGTGTTGGTGAAAGAATTATTTTAGTCGATATCATATTTATTTTTATATCATTTTAAGAGTAAATTGTATGAAATCAATAGATTAAACTCGTATAACGTCACCGACATTAAAATAATTTTTGACAAATAAAAAATCATCTGAAGCATGAGAGCAAACAATGGCAACCTAGTTTAGAATCAATATTATATTACTCTTGTAGTGATAATATTTTTGTATGAGCATTTTTCACAGACCAGTGTCCAAGGATTAAGTCATAGATTAAGCTCAAGTAATTCATTAACCATTATCATTCTGTTGTCACTGATTGTGCATACGATCAGATTGTTTAACGCGCCCCCATACGACATGAGATTGCATTTAGCCCGTACGCGAAACTTGACAGCTTAAAGCCCCTTTGACAAGCCAATCGACGTCCATTCAAAGTGGGACTCTACTATTAGCACGATTATTCGCTAAGTAATTATTACGTCTGTATCATATGTAAACGCGGACTAGTTTAAAAAGCTGATTTCGATAAACTGAAGGCTAAGGATTTAATTTTATATTACCAAGTATCTAGCAAAAGTTCTTCGCGCATTATTTTTTTGCCTACTTATTTTTCATAAAAAATGAAGAATCTATGCCAGATTAGCAATATTTTTGACTTTGAAAATATAATATATAAACAATAAAAATTAATGATATTATTCATGCATTGCCAATTTTTTACTAGGAATTTTAGATATATTTACATTTTATTTGAATTTTATGGGACAGTAGCTAACGACGTCGTCAAAAGAAGAATTTTAGGTCAGCTGATTTCTGAATATCCTCTCTATTTCTCTCTGAATTACTTTACTTAAAATGTAGTCGCGGAGAGGGGTTAGCATTCGCTTGCGCGTATCTAATCATGTGGAAATTTGTAAGATCATATCAAAATTTGAACAGTACTGAAATGCCATGAAAAAATTTTTATTATAAAGTAACACCTGTTAGTGTTAACAATAACAAAAGAGTCTGGCAATAATAAATTTGTGTTGCTAAAATTTGATGAAAACCCGTTGCAAAAAAATAAATTTGGTTGAAGTTAATATTTTTATCAGTATAGATTAGATGCTCGCAGGTAAACTTAACCATTCTTCTCGGTGGCCAGATTGCCCAAATGCTAATCTAGAGACACATAGACCATGGAGATTCAAAAACCAAAGGACAAAAATTGTATCTTGAAAACATTGCTTTTCTTAAACGAATAGGTACATTAGCTATACCAAGCTGGCATTGAGGTGATGCCACATCAATGAGTTTGTAGAGACACCACAAAATAGATACGGCGATGTGACAAGATTATGTCTCTGTACCATTCATATCTATTATGTCTGTGGCGTTGATCATGCGGGGTAATCAATACGTAATTACTATTTGATTTTTTTTATTCTCGTTTAGATTTTAATTTTAAATCAAATTTAGGTATTATTTAATTACAACCACTTTAACAAAGGGGAGGATTATGCTGATATCAGAAAAGACGTATGATTGCATGTATATTATATTCCATAGGAATATCTTAAACTGCTTATAGATTACTTCTGAAACTTACTGACCGGTAAAATATCTTAAAGATGCAATGATATTGAAGTTTTGAGTAAGCCACCATTCCTCTATAGCACTCGGTGCATGGATACACTTCGTGCAGGCTACACGAATTATTTGCTGGAAGGCTATTTGAGTCAACCCATGTTGACACTACAACCTTGCTGGCCTAACCTATTTAATACAAAAAACGAAGCCTAACGTGTCAACAGCATGGCCATAAGTGTTTTTGTGACAAATTTGATAAGCGAGGTTAACACAGTTTAACTATTTGCTATTAACACGGAACGAGACTTCCATAGACAACTTGAAATGTAATAATACAGCCGCATAATTCTTTTGATGATCGATGTATCTCATCAAAAACTCCACATAACTTTAATGCATTATTTTTTTCTTTTATCCTTATTCGTTCTCTCATTACGCTCATTATTTCATACTATTTTAGAAAAAACAATTCTTTGATGTACTATTTTTTAAACCTCTCCCTCAAAATTAGAGGTTCGCATTGAGTTTGCCATTCTGACCTTTTGACGAATCAATTGTAAGATTGCGTGTAAGTCAAAATAATTATATCTTACACACACTACTTATTATAAACGAATAATTGACACCAACTACGAATATAGTTTCTTTCAGTCAGAATTTAAACATGAAACGGCTAGTGTTGGTGCATGATACTCCCCAGTAAGTAAATCCCAAAGTTTCGCTTTCTTTACTTATATGTTAGCAGTAATGAATACGTGACCGATTATTAAAAAATCACAAGAATGATTTCACGATTCACACTTATAATCCGCATCTAAAAATGCAATCGAGAAAACACCGCGGCAACTAAGAATGTGGAGCTTTGATAATTTAGTCTTAATTATGTGAATGAGACAATAAAAGGAACATCATGCATCACATGTTTGAGACCACGATTTTACAACGCTGACGAAAACCGACAACCTTTACAAACAACAAATGAATAGTGTTTATTTCATGGCAATGTTTTAGCATTCTTCTTATTGAATGATACAACCGCCGCAAGCCACTCGCGGCGCGCAGCTCATGTCTCATCTCTTCACCTACTGAATAAATCTTTCCGGTATTCATAAGTGGCAATTCAAAACAGAACATCTGACTTATTAAGCGATGGCATTTATAAATTAACAAAGCAAAAGTTAAAAAACTGAACCTCATTTATAACTAACTGATAAACTAAACGATAAGTATAAAACGGGCTAGGAATTTCGTTGACAGATCACAATAATTACCTATTGTGAAACCATTAATGATCTTAATTTGTAAGACAATGCCTTTAATTTGTCTTATGTAACATTTAAATGTCTGGTAACTCTACAGTGACTTCACTAGCTCTTGACGAAACACCTAGTATGTTTTATCAGTTACTTTTTTTTTGTTGTAGTACTATTGCAATATATCTTACAGTTTGCTAAGACCCTTTTTTTTACTTAGTAGTCTTTCTTTTATTTTTGTGTTATATAATTATTTGCATGATTATCATGTATCCTTTATTTTTTTACACAGAATATGTGATCTTTGTAGTTTGTACATAAAAAATTCCTAGAATAATATAAGCATGAGAATATGTACGCTCACATTTCATCAAAATATTACACTCGTTTTAGACGCTTCTACTGAATGTTGCTTTTTTATCAGTAAGTAATGCGGAATAGCTATAAACTTCAAATTAATGTCCGCCACGTCGTAAGCTTACAGCTTGATTGTGTCAACAATGCGTGGTTAGCTAACAATAGCAACCGACAAGAAAAAAAAAGATAGAATTATCCTCATGGACTAATTAAATATTCAAGCTTTGCTCGATCTACCAGTAGGAATCGTTCATTCTTTAGTGATCTTGCTTATGTATTGATATTTTGTGTTGCAACATTGCTAATATACTTTTTTATTTTATTTATTTGGGTCAACAATGAACACACTAAGTACTTATAACGTACGTTTAAAAATAAATGAATGAATTTGAAAATTAAATACTTCCTTATATAAATATGCAAGGTAATAGAAAATCAACTATGTTTGCTTCCTGTACCAGTAACCAACTGTCATATAACACCTGAATGATGGCCTTTAAGCTCTTAAGAGCGGCGCCTTCGATCCAAAAGGTATCGCGTTTGATTCATGGAGTTATGAAATAATGGCGGTCCACTCCCTAACTGGAGCTAGCAAAGAATAATTTCGAAAGAAAACGCAAACTGCCAATTTTCGGGGGTGTGAAATATGAAGATAAGAGGGGAGGCATATTTTTTATAACGATAAACATGTTGGTTATCATGAGCGACAAAATGAGACACTTAATCTACGAAATATTAAAAATAATACATTTAAACTTGGTTATTAAAAATACAATACTTTAGACGCAAGTCAAGTATTTTTTTGAAATGATATTGTTTGTTTTATTTTGTAAATATTATAATTATTGATATCGAGTTGGATTGAAAATTAAAAAAAATGTTGTCTTTAAAATCAGTTCACGAGCGATAATTTTACATGATAACGTCCTAAGAAAACATTGATGAAAAATTGCGTACTTTTATGAATTGAATTGAATTATTATCACTTGCCGCAATTGTTGTTGTAATTAACAATGGAAACCACATTAACTTTTTACTTCACTTTATAAACAGTTGGCAAAACCTTTCACGTGTAGGTTGTGTGCGGCCGCTGTCTCTCTTCTACTCGGACGCATAGGCCGATGGAGTGGAAGAGATAATCGCTCGTTCCGCGCTCTCCCTCGCACGCTCGGCTCAGGCGGAACGCAACAACGAGTCATGCTTTTTCGTGCATGTAGCCGGCGTTCATCGATTTATAAGATGTTATCACGTCAAAGTGACTGATTTATTTCTCTAAATAAGTATACTAAAGCACTAAAGACTAAAAACAAATATAAAATTTACAACGTTTTTAAATATATTGTATAATTATTAGCAATTAATTGTTAATTATAAAATACTTAAAAATCAGTTTCCACTAAATAAATTCAGTTTGTGTAAAATTTGTCTTTTTGTTTCTCTGTTCGACATTTCATTAAAACCTAATTTGTTTATTTACACTACTATATAATTCTGTAGCATCTATCTGTTCAAACAATTTTTTTGAAAAATTCCGTCAGATATTCGTTTTACGACTAACTGACCCCAACACTACCATTTTTTAAATTCATATCTGTCTTTCTGTATGTATGTCCTTTTATAAGTCAAGAACGGCTTAATGATCATAATTAAAATTGGTATACTGTAAGAACATGTGACTGCGCAAACGATAGGCTGATGTCTGTCTGTTTGTTTGTATTTACATTTTTTAATAACTTAAGAAATGTTTGACTAATCCTAATGAAAACCGTTGTACAATCAAAGTATGTTCTCCCGCAAATGATAGAATACCGTTTGTTTGTCTGAATATCTGTATGTTCCTGTATACTATAAAAACGGTTTGACCAATCTCGATAAGAATGTGCTGGCTGTAGCTTTAGGAAATCCCTTTACACTATATACTGATGATCGAGGTATGTGTCAAATTTGTTTCTGAGCTATTGGCTCGCGAGTTATTGAAAATAAAATTAAAAACTGAAGTGCGCTTTTAGTTCTTCGCCATCAACATAAAAATTAATTTGAAAAATCTCTCATTACTGATAATGAGACATGAATTTTATACTACGATCCAATGACAGAAAATCAATCACTGCTGAAGTAGAAGTATTGCAATTTATCGTCTCCAAAAAAGGTAAAGTACACTCTCTAAATCTTAAAAACTATCGTAACAGGAAGAATATGTTACCCTCAGAGTATTGGCTGTTTTTCTTGCAATATTGATGCTTGCAATACCACAGAAGCGTTTAGGAAGGAGTTACTTTTGGATTTTTCTAAAGGCATGCAGAATTTACATTATCGTTAAGAAAAGTGTATCGCTCTTCAGGGATAGTATATTGAACGAGAAAAAAAATTTAATACTCAAACACGAGATAACGAAACTTGGATCAAATACTTATTTAATCACCTTCGCATTTTCGGTTAATTATTTATCTGTTATATGTTGCAAAATTTTTATTTACCTGATCCTCATCATTATCATTTAGAGTTTGGAGAATTGTTTCCGTTTATGAGATTATCAATTCAAAAGGTTCTCAGAAAATTTAATATTGATGAAAATCATAAAAATTAACCTATCAAGCCAATAACCGTCAAATTGTAAGTTAATGCGGATGACATAATAATGCACCGAGAAACGACTGATTGCCTCTCGACCCGGTAATGGATACCGCAGATGTTATTACAAAACTTTGCGGCTTTATTGATAGAGTTGCAGAAACTAATTTCAATAGAGGATTATTGTTTAATCTGGACATGGGGAAGCAACACTGATGAACTTCTCGCACTTCGATCGATAGATTATCTTGAAGTCGTTCTGCTAAAACTTATTGTCTGAATTCTTCAACCGAGACTTTAGCTTCGGAAAATGCAAGCGATTTTAATAGAGTATCCAATTAATACTATAAGACAATTTATTCAACAAAGAACCGAACTATGTACGAATTAAATCCAATCAGAGTAACGAATACTGTGAGAAATTATTTATTAATAAACACAAAAAAGTTTAAATAATGACAAAAACCTGTTTTATAACGACACTTATTTTACGTAAAATAAACAAGCAATTAATTTCAATAACACTGTTTTAAATCATAATACCACCACTGTAAGTATTTATATATGTATTTATCTTTAGAGGATTACCGTAATGTACCAAGGTATTCATATTCATATTTAATAAATGTTAAATGTGTATCATCTGCTTCAGTCACTTTTAGAGAAGATTTTGGTCAATTTAGTTCAATGAAAAAAAATCTCAGACGTTTTTCTTTTTATTTTATGTATCCTCTACAACATATGCGGGCAACCATTGGCCCTGTAAGATTTTATCCGGCCCCTGAGACATTTTAAAAAATTTCATGCCGGATATCTATCGCTAAAAAATTATGAACACTACTTCAGAACACTACAATGCAACAATTTTTGAACGCGACCCACGAATATATTTGCACACTAAAGTTTGGCCCATATGTCAAAGGTCATACCTGCTCTACAGTAACAAGATATTACATAATAAAGGTGCGATATAAATATTATGAAAACTACTTTCAAGTCCCTTATAATGTTCAGAAGTGTCATATTATAGTAATATAAGAATATTAGTATAAGACTCATGGAATAAGCTGAACATTTTCATATCTGTTAGACGTCGCCTGGTTTGCAGACATAAAGTGGCAATTTCTTTTTTATGTTTGCGTGCGTGAATGTAAGCTAGATTGATAGTATGTTCCTAGTTTTTAACATTTCGTTACACAAGTCTTTGCAATTGCTACATAACTTAAAAGATACTCTAAATATGTGGAAGTTAACATGCAAACGCTAGCAATAATTATTTGTGAAATATTGTTCCTACATGAATTATGTACAATAGAAGTTTATTTTAATAATATTTCAAAACTATATACTTAATAACTTGAATTACGCGACTGCCTAGGGTCGCGTGAAATATAATAACTACTAATTCATTTCTGTGATTTTGGTCGTTATCTCGTTGTCTATTCAAAATTAAGGGCTTCTGTCCAACAATAAGGGCTTTCATCACCTCCTTTTAAACCCACTTTTAACTGAAAGTCACTCTTAAAATTTTGCGTTCCATGTCTTCCTTTTAACGAGTTTCAGTTCAAAGAACCTTTAAAACGAAGACGTAGAACGCATATTTTATTTTCAAAGTGTCTTTTGTTAGGTTTTAAAGGAGATGGTGGAAGAAGCTTTAAGTTCTAGGTATTTGTGTTCCTGCCTCTAGACAGAGTTAAGTCTCCAACGCGATCTCTAATTTTGATTGACTCTCAATTCCTAGGCCTAGGCTAACCTAAAAACTAAACCTCGAACTCCAGGATAATAAGTTGTCTAACTAGTCACTAATAAGACGACTTCTAAAACAGTTTTTTTCTTTGAATTAGCACTTCAAATTGCAATTCAAAAAGAGCAGTTACGCGCAGCAGGAGAGTAATGCTAACGATTTAAGAATTTTACGTATTATATATTCGCTAAAGTTCGACTACGTGTAAGCTCTGTTAAATATGCATTTATTTAAATCATACTACAATTTTACTACAATTCCTATTGTATTGAAATATTTAGCTGCTCTTTCATACAATTGAATTTCTATTCATTAATGTTTTTATCAATCTCACAAAACATTTTTTCCACTTTCATGAATTCAAGCAACTAAAATGTAATCTAGGTTAATTACAACTAATTTAGAAAAACTCACTACTAATCAACATCGTTCCATTAATATCACGAAATTTAATACATGTTTATTGTAATTTGTGTGCCTAATAACTTAAAAGCTCCCGTCAGCTGCGCGACGTGCTTAGTGAGCCTTAATAATGTGCTGAAGGGGCGAGTGTGTTTACGCTGCGATTTATGGGCTACCTTCAGGAAAACGACTCCTGTTTGACGCTACACGCTCGCTTTATCTTTCTAGCGAATGTGGAACGGTGCAAAATTTTTATTTCAAAATGATCAAATTTAATAGGACAACTAGTTATGTTATCACATAGATCTTAATCGTCACCTTATGCTGCCGCAGTGCGTGGTCGGGTCATTAACATGTTCCCTATACGATTTAGAAGGTGCCGGATTCGAATTTTAATTCGCAAACTAATCGTCCAACTACTATTTACTGCAGACGTTCAACTACCTTCTTCGTACATATAGAAGCTCGTTAAGCCGTCGACGCTGAACAGTGTCATCGAGGGTCTAAGGTCGAAGCCCGTCAATCAAAAATTATGACTCCGAAAGCTTATACCTCTGCGATAGAGTTATATACAGACCACACAAACAAACTTTTACCACGTTTAAAGCTTCACCCGTAAAATGCCTATATCGTTTTCTCTCCATATTCTAAAGTCGTAATTAATCATCATACTCAACCGGTTTTCGCTACGATCGATTTCGCAATGTTTATTGAAAACCTGTCAACGTACAATACAGCGATAACTGGCCATAGCGCGGCGGCAACAACAAAGGCGCTCACGGCCGCGGCGCGCGCCGTAATCGCTTTGAGGCGGCGCGCGTCGGCCCCGATGCATTTCATCGGTCGTCTAGAAGTCTTCTCTTTTTAATACGAGCATCGATTCCAATTACAAAAGATCAAAGAATCGCCGCGCGGCCCACTTCGTCTTTGTTCAAACGAAAGATGAATTATTCAGAGAGCTGGAAACGTTTCAATTGGCCGGCTGTAAAAAAGAAATCGGTTCGTTGCTTTTTTCACTAAATTAATTTTTTTTTCTTTATTTAAATCATTTTCGACGTCAACTTTTGTTTTGGCCGTATGAAATCGACGCGATTCGTTTATATTTTAAGTATCACATACTATATAATCATCTTTGGAGTTCTTTATGTAATAAAGCCAGTAGACAGTCGGGAACAAATTGCCTACGGATTTCTAAATATATTTTAAATGAAATATATCTATCTATTCCGATTGATCGGTCACTGTTTCAGAGTAAATGAGATGTCAAAAAAAAGGATTATTTTACGATGATCAAAGTTTGATCCTGAAATCCCAGCACAATTTAATATATCAAGAAGGAAGTGTGTTTTCTAGGTGAAGAACTTTATGACGGGTGCAATGAAATTTGACGCGATATTATTTTAGATTAAAAGCTATGTACGAGGGTAATACGTAAGATAGATCAAGATTAAATATACTGAGTATTTTTGTATATTTCTTTAAATGTGACATTTTTGCATTATGCGCTTCCGTTATGTAAGCTTCGTTTATTGTATAGAAGTCTTGGGAAAGATTTTTAATAGTGACACAATTTTATTTATCGATTTGCGCTTATTACACTTGTTTCAAGTTTTATTGCTCTTTGTTTTACCAGCTTTGAGTAAGAGATTTTTTTTTTCACAATTGAAAATGCTTTTCCGATCACTTAAGTAGGGTGCTCATTATCAATAAAAAAGCGACAAGAGCCTAGCGTCGTTAATTACATAGGTAAAAGAATAAAAATATTAAAAGAGAGAATGATTTCAAATACTACAAAATAAGTAATATTCATTATTTATTTCAAATCAATAAAAAGCATAAATTTTCTGCCTCGTAGGGATTTTTTAAGAATGCCAAATATCTGGAAAATGAAAGCGGTTATTAAAATTTTGACAAAAACCACTCAAAAATATTAAATCATCAATCGTTTTACTCTGTAATCTTAAAAATCGGTGGATATTTAATGGTACTTTTGTGTTCTCTAAGGAAGATAATTTTTACAAAAAAAAAATTGAAGTCGGATTAAACTTACGTACAGTTTCAAATAAGCGTATGATATGTATCCGAGAAGTTTATAACACGCATAATTTAGATTTTAAGATTCATCAAGAATAAAAAGACGACCTGCCCGAAACTAATTAATAAATATTTATAACATGCATTAAACTTTGGCCGAGAGCAAAGAGAGCGCTGTAGCTCTTGCCGTCACGTGGTACACCGAGCGACGCCTCGTTTCCGGCATTACGCCATACAGCCAGAATTAATATAGCTCGCAACGATTTGAAACGCAACCCTCGAAATTAGCCGCCTTTAATAATAGATCTATATCATACTTTCAAATTACGCCGGTCGGAAGTACTCCGGATAATGAGAAGTCGAAAACGAGGCAGATGATCGCGTTCAACGTAATTTTTTACTCGAGGATTTATGACGGCGACACCTGGCCGCGGACGCGCGCCGCGGCCGAGTGCGCCGGCGCCGTCGCCGTACGCGGAATTATTAAAGCGTAATTTATGCTCGCAATTTGTACGTAACTTGAATTCATTCCTTGTGTCGTTCATCACGACCCGTCGCCCGCGAATCCGGTAATGGCTGACAATCGCCCGGAAAAATCATAATAAATTTAAATTGATATACGTCGCGACGTCGGTTTGAGTTTTCTTCGCTGATACATTTCGCTGTAACAGCCTGTTTTTATAAGCGCACTGAGTTTAATATCGATTCCTGAAGATAATAAAAAATGAATAGTGGCTGTGTTTCGATTAAATACAATACCTTAAATAAAAATATTTTGATTGCCCCTGCTTCGAATTGCGGTTGGCTCCCTGAAAGCTATTTTGCCTTACATATTCTGGCGAGTGCTTATTTGGCGATTTATTTTAAGATAATGAACGAGGCCTTAAATTATTTTTAATTTTATTACAGGCAATAGTTTCAAGAATTGCAAATTGATGAAATCTACGTTTTAATTCAATTGTTTTTTTACACAAACTTTTAAAATATTCCCCACATAACAAAGCGAAGCAATTTTGCTCTAAACTGGAATGTTACAAAACATTCGAGAAACCTATTCTGATTTATGACGTCAAATAAGTACTTTTTATAAATCACGGCTGTCGAAAAAAAATCAAAGAATTATAAAAAAAATGCGCACGCAGCACCGTACACGTAATAAAAGTGAAACTTCTTATCTGGTAGCTTTTCACGCATCATGTCATAACATCACAGTACACAAAATTAAAAAAGGTTAACCATCGCAAAACACCATGACAAATATTAATTAGACAACGCGCAGTACCTCCGCAATTCATATAATATGTAGCGTCTGCCGCGTACAACTACAACGCACGCATGCGCCACACTATCTTATTCTATCGCCTTGTATCGTTGTACATACGTTCTCTCCTGCTATACTCCCGTGATGTCCGTATGTGTAGCTCTTTTTAACCTTTCCTCTTCATTATAACTTTCTTCTCTTTCATGTAACCAAATGCATCTTGAACTCTTGATTCTTTCCAATTATCGATTAATTATCTAATTTAAACAGTTTTAGTTTCATAATAAACATTTACTGATAATGAAAAAAGGATAAGGTCAAAAACAAGATCTAAAGACGAAAATAATATAATGTAAACATAAAGTTAGCATAGAACTATGAAACCGTGAACCATGCTTTTTAATTATTTTAATAATAATTTAATTGAAATTGTCCTACTTATTCCATGACTATAATGAATTTTAAGATTAATAAAATTTTCACATTAGAAACGAGCGCGTCCCGTATTTGACCATGTCGATCTTTTCCCCATTCTAATGTTGTGTTCCCTATTCTAATGTTAATGTCTAAAAAAGTGCAATAACGTTTTATTGCACTTTTTTTATTTAATATGATCATTATTGTTTACATGAGATTTCAACCACGTATTCTATTGTGTGAGGTGTTAATTCACGGAAATCCATAACTAGACGCTTGCCTGTAATATGCATTAACATTTATAACGTCATTAACGTTAATATGCATTTTCCTGAGGGTGTGCTTAGTTGGCATGAAACGTTCGCAGAATTAACAATATAACGATTAGCAGACTAAGATAAATAAGCAATTAACACTTGCTTAGGGTTCGATATCTGTCAATCTTCTCGAATCAATATTCAATTCGTTGAATAAGAATGCGCAGTGGAAGAACAGATTCAAGGGTCAGCAGTGGGTTGCATGCTGCATTTTATAGGCACGTTCAACCGCATAATTCAATTTTTTTCAAATTCGAACTATTTTTATTTCGTAGGTTGTAACCTAACTTATAATATATCACTTGAAATACATTAGGAAGTTTAAAAAATGTACAGTTTTTTAAATCACTACTTTTTTAAAAATTACTACTCGTCCGTAAGGCAGTTACACCTTAAAAAAAACGAACCAGAAACTATAGAATAGCTCTTTTCAAAACAATATTATAAAAATATTATATATATATATATATATATATATATATATATATATATATATATATATATATATATATATATATATATATATATATAAACTATTACAAGAAAAATAAACTTGTAGGAAGTTGAGCTCGTTATGTCCATGTTTTCTCTAAATATTCAGAAATTTTATAACATCTTTTTTTTCAAGTGCCTGCTTAATAAAGACTTATAATTTGTATAAGGGTAAATTTTGTATATCCTCAGGAATCTTATTAAGCATGCATACACAGAGCCCCCTAAATGAATTCATGACCTTATGCAGTCGACTAAAGTGCAAACAAAGTTTATTTTTATTTCTAGTATTCAGTCTCTATATGCAGTTCATCACCATTTTTATTAAAAAAAAATAAATCTTAAGTATATTAAATTTCGGTAAATAAACTGTGATACCATAGTTAAAATTCTAATTTCCTTAAGCATACTTCTAAGAAAAACACGAGGTCCCAGCCTGTAAGTCGCGCGAATGGCCCCTTTTTGCAACACGAAAACTTTGAACATCTGCAGCATGTACCCAAAGTAGGATGCCATATGACGTCAAGCTATGAGAATAACCAAAATAAACCAATCTGGTGGTTTGTATATCGGGCTAATTTCTACATTTTTAATTGCAAATGCAGCAGAGCTAAGCCTTTTCAACAACTAACTGATATGAGGACCCCATTGAACTTTAATACCTAAAGTAACTACCGGGAATACATTAATGCCAACAAACTAAATTCTCGTTTCTTATTAAAATAGTACCATATCCATTTTTTAGATTCGGAAGTGAGAATTTCACATATTTTGTTTTCTACCTATTAAGAACAAAATTATTTACAATAAGCCACTTTTCAACTTTAGAGGAAACAATGTTAACATTGTCATAATCAGTTGATGTCTTTTAACTTTAAATAATAAAAAGGTATCACCTGCAAAAGTACTATCTCATGAACATCCTTAACAGGACTAAGTAAGTCATGAACATAAACTAAAAATAGAAACGAACCGAGAATCGATCCCTATGGCATCTCCATGTGGACCACGAATTCAAACGATTTCCTGTCATTAACATCGATCCTCTGAACCCTGTTAGTGAAATATGATGTCAAAAGGTCGAGTATACGGCTCGTCACTTTGTAATAATTTAGCTTCCTGATCAGTGTTTTGTGATTTACACAGTCAAACGCATTGGAGAGATTGCAAAATAGTCCTATCATATTCCGCGAATCCCCCCTAGGCTACCAAAATTCTTTTAACAAGCTCAACACCAGCATCGATTGTTGAAAACGACCCCGTGTAAAACCGAACTATTTTTTTGGAAATTAAATTATTACTATAAAAATGTAGAAGTTGACTTACGATCAACTTGTCACAGATTTTGTTTAGTGTCGGCAGTACAGATATAGGCCTAAAGTTAGGAGGTTCAATTTACTACCTCTTTTGAATATGAGCACAACTTGTTTTTCTTTCATCAAATCTGGAAACACGCCAATCACCCAAACACCATAAACAAACGCCAAATATTATGCAATACAATCAATAATGGAGTTTACAATTTTAACTGAAAAACTATGAATATCAGTAGTCTTTTTTATATGCAACGACTTAAATACCTTAACAATATTTTCCGAATTTACATATTTAAATTTTTAAACATTTTTTTAAGGTTCAATATTTTCCTTCAATAATAATTTAGCAAGAGCAGATGAATTGAGAGATTTTGTGGTCGAAATCAGAATATCTGTAAAAAACGTTTAAAGGGCTTCGGCAACTTCTACGTACAAGTTGAATAATTAGTAGTTGCACTATATCTTTCTTAATTAAATTTACCTAAAAGCGCTATTAGGTCAATTTCGACGTAGTCATGGACGTAAGAGTTTAATGTGATCTTTTTGCTGAATTAGTCGAAATATCGTTGATTTAATTAACGTGGGTATTCACGCACCATATCAAAGAGTCACGGCTAAACGATATGCCAGGTAGGGGCTCAAATCACACGTTATGGGCTCAAATGCTTAAAATTGGTGTACGCCAGGACCCTACATAATAATTGATGAACAACTTTTCCCTTCCAAATATCGATGCAGATTTACTAAATTTACGGCCACAAAACCCGATGATAACGAACAAAAGTTCTATAGATGAGAACTTTAGATAAGTTGGCTATACATAAGAACTCTAAATATATAGTAAGCGAATTTCCGTACTTAGGCAAGTATGAAATCAGGTCAAAGACGAACGTCTTAAAGATTATGTATTAAAAAAAAATCGGGGTTTGGCTGTGCCGTGGATACGACCGTGCATTTTATTTGAATATATGAACGTAACGGATAATATTTTCTTGGGACGAATTAAATGAATAATTATTTATGAATACTAAGAAATCCTTCGGATTTTGTTCTATTCTACGTTCTATAAACGTTGAAGTGAAGCGTGTACTGGCAGCTGCTAAATGTGTCTTTAATAATCAGTGTTTGCATATAATCGATGTGTATACTGTCCAGCGTTGATATAGAAGCGATTACATTTTCCACTTGCATAGTCTCGGTCGCCTCAGCCGCAGGTGTACTGGCACCGTCGTTGATGTGCTCGGGCGTTTTCATTATTTTATGTCTCTGGCAGTTATGTAGTGTTTAATGGGTATCCTCTGATTGTTCCTGAAATGCCCTTTCCAACCGTATACAATCTTTCTATTTTGATTTAGATTTTTAGTATAAGCCGATATTGCACTATTTATATTCGATTTTTCACTTTAACTCTAAACGTATTTGCTATATATTTTCTCTAACTATTTTATAAACGCATTCGATAGATTTTAATGATTGAAACTCCAACGAAGATCGATCTTCTTCGAGCCAAAATTTATACTAAAAGGAAATTTTGTGACGTAGCGAAACAACCTATATCAGCTCTTCCCCCTCCGGTGCGCGCGTTGCTTCAGTTCTCGCTAAATATAACGAACTCTTTAATACTTTAATTATCGAGTGGTCTAATTCAATTTTGGGTGTACATGATAGATCCATATCTATCACATAGTTACAGCATTAAACTGTATTCCCACGATTTTGGTAACATCACTTTCCTGAATTGTCATCCCTCTATGAAACTAAATTTAGAAAAGTATTCAGGCCAACATTATCCGTTACGTACGCGTATGCACGAAAAATACATAGCCGTCTTCACAACATAGCCTAACCCCTATTGATATTGACTTATTGAATGAGCGCCGAAACCATAGACGATTACATACAATACACTTATGTCCGAATGGTTCGTTGATAAACATCGTAGTGAAACGTGCACCAGCTGCTGCCCAATTTGTCATTCCCAATCGACGATCGTACACAATCGATGTCTACACAGTCCGGCGTCGATATGGGACCGATTTCATCATCCACTTGCATAATTTCAATCGCCGCAGCTGCAGACGAACTGGCACCGTCGTTGGTCCATTCGGCCGCATTCATTCTTTTACCTCCCCGGCACTGCTTCACTCAGTTACATGTTGTTTTATTGGTTCCATTCGATTGCTCCTAAGAAGCTCTTTCCAACCTTATTTGGATTTGGCTTTTTAACGCGTATAGACCGACGTTATATATTTTTGATTACGTTACTTTTATTTCAACACCATATGTATTAACTGTAACTAATTCGCACTAATGTCTCAAATATGCAATAGATAGATTTTGACAAGAACTAACAATGTAACTTATACGGACGACGTACCTTCTCCGATTCAAAAATGATACTAAATAAAAATCTCGAAACACAGCAAAATAAGGTCGAAATGGCAACATTTCCCCCTCTTCCGCGCGCGATGCGTCACAGTCGTCACTTAGTATGAAGAATTCTTTGATATTTTAACTATCCAGTGGTGTAATTAAATTTTGAATGAAGATGATAGATATGTAGCTGCAACACCAATATCCCCTTATATTGTTATCACTCGTTTTTGAATTGCCTACCAGTATGAAAGCAATTTTAAAGACGTATTCACGTGAATAGTATCTACTACGTACGCGAAATCACGAAAAATACATGGCCATGTCCACGACACAGCCAAACCCCGATTGTTGTTGGTGTCTAATAAGCACAGAAACCATCGATAAACACATACATCCCATTCATGCCTGAATGGATTGTATTCAACTTCAAAATTGATGCAGTCATAGCTAAAAAAAGGAAGAAATACCTCTATCAAAATGAAATGGAACATGGTACTGTACTGTATGTAAAGCTCAGCTTTTTATATATTACATTTATTTATATATATCTTTAATAAATATATATATATATATATATATATATATATATATATTTCACCTAGCCTTCTCATCTAATTCCGGATGTAAAGATTTCAGCTACCCGTAAATATCTTAATTGAATAAGCCGGTTGGAATTTACCATAAAAACTTATTTATACAAATGGACGCATACTCGTACTTGAAAGTCAAAACATAATATTCCTCATGGGCAGTTGTTTAAAATCAAAATGGTGTTCACTTATGTATCAAGAAAGGAACGAAATCAAAGCTTTAAGCTGATCAAACGCAACACGATTTAAATGGTATATATTAATGATTTTATTATTTATGAGAGCGGGTATTCGAGAGGCGCAGCTGGTGCCCAGAATTTCACCTATTAGTCACATCGCGCGGCGGCGCGTCCGGGGGAAGCCCCCACCGTCGAGGCTTGACTTTAACGATCGCTATATTCGATGAGTTAACTGTCCCGATACGCACTCGGGATACACACAAGAACCAAAGTGAAGGTATCAATTCTTATTCTTCAAATGTTGAATGGTTCAAGTGAAATAATTATTAAATACATGAAGTACGCACGTTTGATTGGTAAAATATTTTTGTATGAGAGTGCTTTGTAATTACGATAATCTAATAATAAAATAAAATAGGTTTAAAAAAAAAATATGTCAAATATATGTACACTGGTCTTGCGCTTGCCATGGAAGAGAGTCTAAGCAAAAAGTGACAAAGCAGTCTTGACCCCTAATTTTCACGTGGCAATGGTAATTATTCCAAGAAATTGAGATCTTTAATTAAAATGAAACTACCCTTTGACCCACAGTTTCGTCAGACTGAAATAAGTTGGTTGGTTTCCACGACCTCAAAATTTTCGGATTTTCTTCATTTCTCCGCAAAGTCGAAAAAGATAAATAACGGTAATGCTTTACTATATAACTAATAAAATGCTAAATGAATTTTAATAGATATAATTCGTTACTTCACCCAAATATCTGTGAATAAATGCGATCCAAATCAGCTGTATTGTTTTCGAAAAGTAACATTAAAATCCGTGAAAAATAATTTTGTGAGCAATGGTATACCATTACACATGCCATAGAAAAATATGTGGAACCACCTTGGAGTCTTTAATAGCTCTAACAGAATTGATATTGAAAGGTCTGAATCGCTAAATATGTTTCAAGAAATCGGTAAATACACACAAAATAAATACATACTCATGAAATATAAAAACCTTTTTTTCTTCTGAAGTCGGTTAAGACGTATATTCCTTCTAAATTTGTTTACGTGTCTATTCTATACAATGATATAATATTTACGAATAAACAAGTAATAAGATCATTTTAAAAAACTTAATTATTCTGAGAAGAACGTGTTTTTACCTTAGCCCCCACGCTTTATCCACACTTTTTTATAAATTCATGCCTATTTCATAAGAAAACCACAAATATATACGAGGTACGATCTTTGCATTACTGACATCAATGAATTGTTTCATGCAAGTTCATCTATTTCGGATGTATAATATGCCATCAATTTGGCTTACATAAAATTTTGCATTAATTCTACTACAAGTCTTGCTTACTCTTGCATCAGATACATTTGCTATATAAATCTGTTGTGTCAGACTATATTTGATCACCCTTTTCACATGGCCAAAAGCAACACAACTTTTTCTACTTTAATCATCACATCTTTCAAACCATACCGTTCTCTGATATCACTGCTTTTATATCTATCTTTCACAAGCACTCCACACATTTTATGCAGAGATCGCATCTCTAACGCATTGATTCTACTTTCATTTTTCTTCTGCTTTACCCAAATTTGACTACTATACGTAAGTGTAAGGATCAGGACTCCATTATGAATAGCCAAAACACTTTTAATATTCATCGTAGCAAAAAACGCCCCATTCAGCTCATACCCCATATATATTCTCCTTTTAGCCCACGATATATACCATCATTTATAAGCAAACTATCCAAATATATAAAGGTTTTCATTCGTACAACTCTCTCACCTTCAAATGTTTACGTACAATTTAACAATATTTTTACAGATTGCAAAGTATCTCAAATAAAGTGGATTTCAAAAATGCACAACGACAATGAAAATTAATCACGGCTCGACGCGAATCAAAAGCTCGTTACGCGAAAATCGATACGACGTATGTGGCACGTCACAGACAACACAATAAATTCATAGAGCGCAGCGGAACAAACGCACAACAGCCAATTCCAAAATATGGACACCGTAACAAAAGCGGCACTCCCCGCCCCGTACACACAACCGTATAAGTACATAAAAAGGAAATTTCCCGTGACTGAAAAGTTTATTAAGATTTCGAATTAGATATTTGGAAGTTCCCGCCAGTAGCGGCGCGTCCGCTTCCCGGCGACGCCTTCCGCCGGAAAAGCCCGTCGTTAATTTTATTTTAACTTTAGTTACGCCTCAGCGGCGTCCGTTTCTGTAGCGCCGTGTTTATGTATACACAAGTGAGTACAGAACGGGAGCTCAGACGCCGGCTAGGCCAGCCGTGTTTGTAAAGTGATGCGATTAGTCTGTGTAACGATGACGCTATTTCGTTCAAATTAAGATTGTTCAGTTCAGGATCTGGTGAAAGATGGTTCTTAATAATCATCGTATGCTTTTCAATGAAACTTATTTTATCTGTTTCGTTGAGCTCAGCTTATGTAAATCATATTTATGTTAATAGTAGGTACCGCTAAGCAACCCCATCAGCTACACTTTACCACTGAATGCGGCTTGCGATCTTTCTTTATAAGCCAAAGTCGAAGTTTTTTTTAAAAACGTGAATGTATTCTTGTACGTTTAGAGGTATATTATAATTATTTGGATGTAAAACTATCAATGAATAACACCAGAAATATAAAATAAATAATTTACACAACGTCTTGAATTAAAAAGTGATATATTCTGGTTTTTAAATAGTACTTCCATATATAAATAATTAGCAAAATATAGATAATATCGTAAATGTACAGTTAAAACTTATTTGGATGATAAACATTTATTGCGATTATTTTAATGACAATTTTTTCTGGTTCGTACCTTGGTATTCGAAACATCTGTTTATTTGTATATTTACAATCTATAACAGGTATGGGCAACCTTTGACATGTTGTGGGCCAAACAAGTGTGCAAATATGTTCGCGGGCCGGGTTCAAAAGTAATGCATTTAAAAGTAGTGTTCATAATTTTTAGCGATAAATATCAGACGTGAACTAATATGACAATTTTATAATAATACAAATTAATGAAATAACAAAATGAAATGAAAAAATAGGCACAGCATTATAATTAAATCGTGAAATTTGGAATTACTACAAACTACGAAAGTTAAATACTGACACCGAAATCCATGAGACAAGAGCTTGAATTTGGAAAACTAATCCATCTATGTTTGGATTAATTTCACTGATTCACCGAAGTAAAGAATTTTCCAAATTATCGTCAGTCAGCCTTGTACAATATTTTGATTTATTAACTTTCATCATTGAAAAGAACTGTTCGCATTTGTAAATACTGCCAAATGCACAAATAAAACTTCTTGCGAATTTTCTAAGCTACGAAAATGGTCTTCTTCGAGGTATTTTTTTGTAGAAATCGCACGACTCCATGTCTTCAAATTTAGATTTTAGGAGTGAGTTTTCTTGAATTTCGATCAACTCCATTTACAAGTTTATTGGGACATTTTGTACATTACTTTTTGTTGAAGTAGCAAGTAAATTGAAACAATCTTCAATGTTTTTGAAATCGCTAAATCTGTTCGAAAATTGCTCCGATAGTAACTTGAGTTCTTAAACGTATTGAGCATAAGCAATATTTTCATACGCAGAGAGCGTGATGAAATGGTGAAAACCAGACAGCATCTGTGCCTCCCACAAGCGGATTTTGTTCTGAAACGCTTTCAAATAACTGAACAAATCGTTTACTAACTGTCCTTGTTTTTGAAGTTTCAAATTTAAATCATTCAAATAGCCTGTAAGGTCAACTAGAAATGCCAAGTCACGAATCCATTTTGGGTTACTCAATTCAGATAGTGGTTTATTCTTTATTTGCATAAAATCTGCTATATCATTTCTAAGCTAGTAAAACCGTTTCAGCATTTTCTCTTTTCTTAGCCATCTGACTTCACAATAATATGTTACGTTGTCTTATTCGGCTGATATTTCATCCAAAAACGCCTTGAATTGACGATGGTTAAACTCTCGGGATTGATTAAAATTGAAGGTTTTAACTGCCACATTTGAGGAGCTGAATTTCAAAAGGGTATTTTTAGGATAAATTTTCAAAAAAATTTTTTTAAGAATCTGGTAGAAAATTTTAAACTTTATTTATATTTTTCATCAAATTTTATGAATTAAATTTTTTTTCAGAATTAAAAAATAATTAAATTTACTGTTGGGATCAAAAGTAGATCTTTTTGTAAAATTAAATAAATAATTCTATATTTATCATTATTATTAAATTATATGAACATTATTAATATATTTTTTAGTTTTATAATGTCATTTATGTCTTGATATTAATATAAAATTAAAAATTATTATTAAAATTAATATTATTTTATTATTAATCTTTTTACCGTTAATATTAACTTTCTAAAATAAAAATTCAAAAATTTTAACTTCTACTTTCGCGCGCTTCATTAGCGCCACTTACGGCTTTCTTCAATATTATAAGTTTTCATGCAGTCTCGGCTTTCCTGTCTACAAACTGCATAACATATTTTCGACCACTTCAATTTGAATTTATAATCTTGACGTTTACTTCTTGGAACATTCTGTTTTTATGAATATGACTTAATTTATTTATATTGAGAAAAGTTGACTCGAAACAAAAAATTAATAAGGCAAATTTGTCGTCAATTAATAATGATGTAAGAAAAAAACCACGGGCTCGCAATCAAAATCGACTATGCATAATAAGTATTTATCTTTATCATCATCCTACGAAAAGTAAATTTAAATGCTCCAGTTTAATAATTGATGAAATTCTACATAATCGAACACTTCCGTATATTCAGAAAACTATTGCTAAAGACATGTTTTTAAGCAGGCTTATGAGTCCAAACAAGCTAAGCCAGATCAACTATGAAGCTACTTCAAATAAATCAAAGTATAGACTGTTTAGTAACTATTTTTATTTATTAAAAAAAAAACGTCCAGTAAGCGTTTGTAAAAAATTCTTTCAAGCAGTTTTGTCTGTAAGTGCAAAAAGAATAACAACTACCAGTAAAACAATTTTTCTTGGAAAAGCTATCACTTTAAATCAAAAGGGTACTTTTTATCACTTTGGATTAGATGGGTATCTTTTCATAATTTTGGATCAAAAGGTCACTTTTTCTAATTTTAAATATTAATTACACAAAGAATTATATTTTTTTTTTAAAAATTGAATCACGGCTGCATCACTACAAGCACTATGCATATAAATAAAAAAAATATAGCTTAAAGTAAACGGTTTTTTTTATTTATATTGAAAAAAATAAAAAGATACCCTTTTGAAATTTAACTCCTCAATTTTATGATACTCTCGAGTCGAATGGACTTAGAACACAGGTTCTGTTGGTGGATAACTATCAAATCATCTTTTTGCATACTTAATTCAGTTACTTTTTCATTTTAAATTCCGATGAAATCTTTACGTAAGTCAACCATAAAAGGTACACTATATGTGCGTACTCCAACTAATTTTGACCATGGCAAGCCAAAACTTCTAAATATCTTTTGAACTTCATTTAAAATGTCTTCTCCTGTAGTGGTTCCTTTTAGCGGCTGTAAAACCGCAATTCCTCAGTAATAGTGAACTCTTTATCAACACCTCGAATAAATATAGCCAGTTGAGCTATGTCAGACAAATCGGTGCTCTCGTCTAATGCTATGGAAAATGATTCAAAACCAGCTATACAGTAAGCTAATGTCGTTTTTATATCATTAGCCATCATTTCTATGCATCGAACAACAGTTCGTCTTGACAAACTAATTTTTTCAAATTCATTTTTCTTTTCAGGACACAAAACACTGCAAACTTTTGACATACACTCCTACGGTAAATGGTTTTAATGATTTTGGCAATTTAGAACTAACTATAAAATTAGCTTTCGCAACATTACCAAGTTGTGATCTTTTGCTGCTATTTTTCCAAATTTGCAATAAGGTTCTGCATTTTGTCTTTTCTTATTTGTCCTGTCAGTGAGTGCAGCATAGTATCCTTAGTTGAATAATGCCTCTTTATATTGAATTCTTTCATTACTGAAATGGATTTGTTACACAGCAAATAAATAGGTTTACCATTGTGCAAGACTATAAAGAATTCTTCAGTCCATATTTGTTAAAACTGACGACCCTCTGTATTTATTTTTTGTTTCTTTCTACCAGACATCATTTTCGTTTACATTTCGTTGGATAAACTTAATAACAAAATACAATTAAAAGACTCAAAATGCACACAAAGTCGCAAAGCAAATTAACGGCATTAGCAATTCGCAAGGATATCGCTTGTCGAAGTTATCACCTCGGTAGCTCAAATAGAACTAAACTAAATTTCGGACCAACTACCCGCTTATATAAGCAAAATGAAGGAATGATCTAGAATCGTCTAGAAGAATAAAGAAGCAATAATCTTTTGTTGCGCCGCTAGTGAAGCGGCAAACATCAAACGGGACGGTTGTTGCCCACATATGGTCTATAAGGAAGTTTGTATATACAAAAAGGAAATGTATACGTGTATAACATAAAACTTAAGTATTACTTGTTAAATCAGGAATATTTTTTTAATGTATGGAATTTTGTTTTAATAGTAAAAAATAAATTAGCAATGAGCTATATTTAAAGTATAAATTAGTAATTTTTATAATTTTACATGACATAATAAACCCGATTGCTTATACACTTGAGAATTCTTAAACAAAATAGTCAACAATCCCGTTAAAAGTAAAATAGTTAGTATATCCATTTGCTTAAAATAATGATTATTTGAATCCACATCGAATCACGTACGTCTACAAAAAAATGAGTTTCTATTTTAATGCATAAATTCCGATTCGATGCTTGAAAATACACTAAAATTTTCATTTTTGGCTTATAAAGTTAGCTTTTGCCCAATTTAAATTTCTTAAAATTCAAAATATCACTCTAGTTTCTACAAAAGTTTAACCAAACTAACCAAAAACCTTTTTTTTTCTCCTCATTAGTTTGCAAAAGAAATCTAAATTTGATATTCAGATCTTGACTCAAAACATGTATACAACATATTTTATGCTAATAAAAAAAATCCAATACATGTAATGAAAAAGAAATTTATTTGTCCAAACATCAATTAAAAGCTATTGTTGATTTCGGTTCGCGACTTGATCACTCGACACGTAATCATTTGTAGGTAGTCTTAAACTACTTTTGCTATTATTTTCATAACTAGCGAGGCGACCCGATAACCCCTAGCATTAATATGTAACTAAAGGACATCAAAAGAGTAAGAGAATGTCGGTATTATATGATTTGTAAGAAAAAATTACGAAATCACGCGCATCAAACTGATTAAGAAGCGACGAGGCGCGGGCGTCGCCGTCGAAAAATGTCGCCGTAATTAACGTTATCCATTTTGGGTCGTAATCGCTTATGCAAAATATTTTACATCACTAATTTCATCAAATGGGCTCATTCTAAGAATGCAATTTTTAATTGTCACGTAAGCGGCATATTTAAAAGTGTATTTTAAATATCATGGAATTGTTAAAAGCTTCCGTATTTGCAAAGAATAATAATATTGGCCGTCTGCATGAAAAAAGAAAAGAGAGAGGTAAATAGAAATAAGATTAGTCAACGAAATAAGATTAGGTACTGAACTTTCTATGCGACAATCCGATTAACACTCGATAATATTTTTCCTTTTATTCAAAAAGACTCCGTCTATATTCCTGGCAATTGTTAAAATTTTCAGCAGCTCGAGAAACGTGCCATTTTTTTAATCGGACGCTCTTCTTAAAGGCCCCGCCGTAACAGGAAAATGAACCGACGCTATATTTCGAAGGTATATTTCACAGGTCCGGCCGCGCGCGGCGCGCGCGGCGATTACGAGCGGCGGGCCACCGACGGCCGCGGTGTTTATATTCCTCCAATATTCGGGCTAAACGCTTTTATAAGTATCAGGTTCCGCGATCCTATTTTAACTAATTATCCATTAAACTGTTTCGAAATTCAAGCCGGGGAATAAAAGCCGATTTCGTTCCTGATATTGCAGCCATGTTTTGGTTTAAACGGTTGCCGTATCCCGAAATTAGAAGAACGTTGTATCACAGATTAGAAAATCTATAGCATTTTCTCTAAAATTAGAGAAATGTTATAACACAGTTTGAAAGCCTACGACATTTTCTCTAAACTTTTTTGATGGTTTGTTAATGTAACATTCGCGACGATAGGCAGACAATAACTGTTAGGAACATACATAAGTAATAAAATAAATAAGAACAAGTTTTGTGAATATGGTAAGGAACACACTTAAACAAATAAAATAAGGAATTTTTTGATAGTGACTGTGCTGAAAATCACTGTGGTTTCAAAGTCAATTAAATAGGTAGGTTATAAAAATCCTGTTGGGAACGATTTCGAAAAAGTCTTTTTTGAGAAAATCTTTCTTCCTGTTCGACTCTTGCGATAAGCTTTATAATACAAAATGGTATAAACCATTTGGTATATTTAACAAAAATTATTGTCAACATATAATTTGATTTGTCACCATATATGCATTTATTTCTTCCTAGCTTTAGCCTCCAGCCTCGCCCGCGTAAGTAGAAAATAATTTCCTACACATTTTATACAGATCGAACTAATCACGAACTCGATCTCGGATGTCCAAAGAGAAAGAAGAAGCGTCCTTAGTTTAAATTCCGGTTCTACTGTAATCACAGTCTCGTTGTCAATTCCAATCCCTCTACTATCGATTTCAATTTCAGTTCCATACCAATTTCAACGACCCCATTCAAAAATTCACACCCCGCTGTACCCTTTAATATGTTTAATTTTCAATAACTTTGGTACATGTATTTTTTATTTCTATCATAGACCTCAAATTTATGACCCTGACTTTAAAAACTAACGATAGGTAATCCTATTCAATACTAAGTCAACCTCTATTTCACCTTCTTAAACCCTCAATTTTCAAAAACTTGAAATATTTGTTTTTCCTTTGAAAAGAAAAGCAATGTCAATTTTCATTACACTTACTTCTAAAAGTAGGTAACAAAGTACCATACAAACTTTAGTATCCCTGTACCCTTTAAATATAAAACTTAAAACCTTTTAAATAATAGTCCTAAGCAATATTATAAAAGGTGCCCTTATCTATAATTTCCAGTTATTTTAGACCCAACGATTTTCGCTGGCGCTAAGTGGCGCTGAAGTCAAATTATTAACAAATTTTATATTCAGTGACTAAACTGTCTCCAATATGCACTGGTTAAATATTAAAAAAAAAGTGTAAAATATGGGTTCACTGGAAGCCTTGTTCTCGAGTTATTGAGAAATATAGATACAATATTCAAATTGTATCTTAGTTAATTGTCAAAAAAATCACTATATCTGGATCCGGGAGGTAGCGCTGTGATCAATTTATTAATAATAAATTAATTTTTAAGGGCACTGACCATTTTTGTAAGTACTAGATGGAATAGCATTTATATAATAATTCAATAAGATGTGTTAATATATCATTCTAAATTGTACATAGTAAAACTATAGATATTAATGCTCAAGTACGTTCACTCGTTTACTTCCGTTATTTATTTTGGTATTTTACAATTACTAAAAACTGGCAAGATCCAAATTATAAACAACAAAAGCTAACTGCACGCGCTGAAAAAATACCACTCCATTAAATTTCAGCATAAGAATAAGGAATAATGAGCCAGTTTCACATCAACTTATCCGTATGGAGTATTCTGTCCTTAAATTATATAAAGACATGGATTTAAGGGACATTTTCGAATTATGTTTTTTAGAAATAACTTTTACTAGATATGTACTTGTACAAAAATTGAATTTATTGTTTCACAATAATGATTTTAATTTTTTTAAAGATACAAAATGAGAATGTCTTAATTTCTAACACTCTTATTTATAAAAAAAACACATCTTTTCATCGGAAAATTAAAAAAAAGAAAAGTATTTGTATTTAAAAATAATAAATATCATATAGTGAAGAATTTTACTTTTATGACACTCATAAATATTTCAGTTATTAAAGTCATTAAATTAATGTAGTCAGTAAATTTATGTCAATTCAGTGACATTAATTTATAGACAAACGAAAAATAAATACAAAAATGTCTATGCTTAAATAAAGCTATGAAAGTTTTATTAAATTATTTTTGTATACATAATTCCAAATTTAAAATTGCATCGGATTAAATTATCAAGATTTGTTTTCACTCAATACCCAAAGTTAAAATTACACTTAGACTTTGTCTGGAATCTATCTATGCTACGAATATAGAGACTAGAGACCTTTACGAAACATTATACATTTTTTTGCAAAGTTCTTGCATCGAATAATATAAAACCAATGTTAACCATAAACCATTATGTTGTTTAACAGAAAGATTAGTGGATCGATTATTCTACATACAAATAAATCAGGGAGATTCCACAAAAACCTTCGTTTGCTTATAATTATACTATTGACAAAATTTCCACAGCTATTCACAAAATATCATTTGATTATGGCTGTATTAAAATCATTGACAAACTTTATTATCCCAAAGAAACGTCCGAATTAACCGTACCGCCCTCCAAATTAGCATATATATCTGAATAGATCTCGCTGTTAATTACTCCATTGGGAGGATTAAATTGTACTTCAGTTATATAGTATGATTTGCCACTTGTCGAGTGTAAATTAATTATTATAGCGCATGTCAAATAAATTGTAGCAACATTATTCAGGGCAGAGACAAGCCTGTCCGGAGCGTGCGCGCAGGCTCCGGTAAGATGTGTTCTGAATATATCATTGGGCGCCGCGGAGAGATTGACAACGAATTAATTTACGAATTCGTGTGTTATGAAAGGATTAAAATTAAGCGGCAAGAATTTATTTATAACTAGCTAGCTGCACGGCTAAATATTACATATAGAAAAGTGGATGCGTATACTTTTGTATGCATGTTAGATATTATTATACAAGTATATTAGCGCTTAATAAAAAATAATTTTTAATTCACATGCATATATCTCATGGAAAAAATTATTGCAATATTAAAAGTTATATTGAAAGATAAGCAAATAAACCTATTGTGAAAAGAACCTAAATTTTAATAAATCAACTTCATAAATATAACATAATTTAGTATCAATGACTTTAATTATTGATACATTGTTTGAATACTATTTTCCAACTTGTATTATAGATAAGCAACAATCGTATCCCTTGTCACCAAACTTAAATTGACAAATAAATGTGTCGTTATTACATATAATTCACAATCAAAACAAAAAATAGAAAAGCTGTCTCAGGTCCATCAACTTTGATACGAATTTGACGTCCGGGAGGTTAATTAAAATCAGCATTAACAAAACTAAATAATAACCAAGATAACCGAGGGAAAAATTCTACCGCACGCGATTGACAGTTAGTCAATTTTATTTAAATGAATTTTACACTACATCATAAATCGCAATCATCACTGTGTTGCGTAGGATTCAAATCAGAATAATTTTTTTCGTCCAAATAACAAAAAATTAGAGACAATCTAAGAGAAATATCAAAATAAAAAAAATTATAGAAAAAATAATACAGGAAAACCATTATGTCGAGATTGGAGCTCAAATTTCGTACATGGTGTTTTTTAAAACCGATAAAGCTCCGAAATGACGTGTAACAACGGGCGCCCGCGCCGATGGGCCTGCATTGTTGTTCCGATTGAAATTAGCCCGCCCCCGAAAATGTATCAGCGCTTTTGATTCGGTTAAGCCGCGCGCGGAAAGTCAAGGTTCGATTAACACCCAAACTGCTAAAATTTTCCAATCAGCCCCTGTAAATTGGAAAACTTTTATGTGCTTTCAAAAGTCCAGGTGTATTTCTATCGCTGTTTTCGACGGCGCGCGGCAAAGTTTTTATCCAATGGGCGCAGGGAAATGGTTTTAATTAGCATCCTTTGAGAATGCCTGCGCCCAAACAGAAAGTCCGTGGTTTTTTTTTCTTTTCGTGTGCGATATTTTGTGCCTCCCATGAAAATTATCATTCACAAGCCCGGCGAGGAGTTATGGAATTATCAAATTCCTTTTCTTGATAGCAAAGATAAACAAGTATGACAAGTATTTCACTTTTGTGTTTTTATTTGCAGTCTGCTTACAAACAACAAATGATTCCACAAATGTGGAATTTAAGTTAATCATAACCTAAAATAAGCGCTTTCATAGCTAAATTTTTAATACAAAACATTTGAAAATGGTATTTATTAATTACATTAATCGTGTATCTAGGTCGAAAATTCAAATGAAAATAAAAGCTTATCATAGTTACTTAAAAGAACCTTAAAAAACTATATCATCGTATTTTACCACGTTTTATTTAACTCGCTTGTCTCTTTGTTTGTTTGTTTGTCCGTTCAGGTGTAGTTTTAGAATTTATTTTAAACAAATTCCGGTAAGGTAGAAACTTAAAACTCGAACACAGCTCAGAATTGGATTAAAATGCAAGAAAATTAGGGAGAAAAAGAAGAAACAGAAATTGCTGAAATTTTAAACATAAGTCAGAATTTGATGACGATGCAAAAAATGTGAAAGAAGAAGAATACTTTTGGTTATACAATTTAATTTTTTATGCAACACAATGTAATTCTAAATCAGTTACAAATTTTACAAAATTTCATACAGACAACAGCAAAAAGCATAAAAGAATAATATAATGAAAAATAAATAATATACCACTTTTTTAAAATGAACTGAAAAGTATTGAATATTTCTCAAAGCTTAAATAAAACCATATACAGATTTCTAGTTTCTTACAGACCGCCCTGAAAATTTATCATTGAAAATGTTTAATATTTGTTGAAATATTTGAAACGATAAACATGGGACACCTACAAAACAACATCGGCTTTCTGCAGCAACACCATATCGAATTTCTATTTCTTCTCTTGCATTGTAGCACCCCAAAATTAACATTGGTGTTTACTAGCAAATTTGAATTTCCCTCATAAAATGTAATTTGATAACAGCTTCTGAACGAGATATCGTAGTGTTATTCTTATGAGTCATTAATTCATTTTGATTAAAAGTAAAACAACTTTTTTGCATTGATAACTCGATTCAGTCGATGGATCATAAAAAAAGAAGAAATTCTGTTTTGAATATTTAATTGTCAAAGTCATTCAATCCTTTATTAGATTGATTTGTGATCTGCCATTTGTGTCATATCGAAGATCACTTTTTCAAATACAAAAATTTGTGGGTATTCTTTTTCTGATTAGAAAAGCGTCTGGACAGGCAGCGTAAAAACCGAATTCGTTTCAAGGAAATATTATAATCGGCCAATCTTCTCCTGTCTAATATAAGTGTTTACCTTGAGATGCTCCTAAGCAACGGGTAAGATACGATGTTTTGTTCAGAGAAGTGTACCATCCTGAAGCAGCCTTAGCCCGCAATATTTTAGCTAAGACAAATCTGCCTGTACTGCCTACTGCTGAAGTTTCATCACAGATGAGAGTTCAAGAACAATCGAAATCAGGTACTTGAATCTCTTTGTACAACAGTGATCACCTTTATTAGCTCTTCATGCAAAGAGGCTGTATCAAATTCATCTCAATATTCGATTGTGAACATCATTAAGTTTGATTACATATCATTTCTCGGCACTTGTTGTCGGGCGGCGCCCATTAATTATATTGTAATTATGTGTACAATGTTTGTCATATGTATGAATTGATAAAACAGTTAGCAAATTTAGATATAAATTGAACCCTTTTATATGTCACAGGTAACATAAAAAACAACCATACGTTCTAAACATGTCTCACTGAATATAAGTTAAATATTCTGTATCGTATCTTTATAGCATTAATTTACTTATATTGACAAACTTGCTAATGAAATATACAGCGATACAGGATAATATGATCTTCAGGATACTAAACCACCTGTTGCTAGAAAAATAGTAGAGCACGACGTATGAAACTCTGCCGCTGTGAAGTTAGCTACGAAAGCATCGCTATAGCGTAAAATATTACCACAGTGTAAATAAGGAAGGGCGGGGAGCATTATAATTGTGCATTGTGCAGGCAAATTCGTGCGTCAGTGCATCCACAAGGAGGATTATCATACTGTAAGTTGAAACGGAAAGTGAATATCAACTCTGACCATTTTACAACTCATTTTTTTCTTTCATAGATTCCATCATTAGTTTAATTTTTTGACAGACAAATTCAAGTAAATAAAATTGAAAATACAAAACAGAGACAACTAAACAAATTGAAGTTTTTTTAAAAGAACGCAATGTATAAAATACATTATGTTGTTTCGTTTTTGCTTTAATGGAGTCGTTTTATTTCATAAATAATTTACAACTCCTTACAATAAATTAATTTGAACACAAGCAATGTTTAACATACGATATTATGTGATATTTTATATTCATATTTACATTTTATTAAGACACAAATTTTCATTTCTAAAAGTAAACAAATGCAAAATAGAGCCACGTTTATGCCTTCCTATAAAAAGAATAAACACTTACAAAGCGGAACTCTGGTGCGCTGCCCGTGCATTTAGATGTTATCTCAATATTAACGAGAGGTGCATTTACAGCAGAATTTATGATACTTATTATTGTACAATCTTATATGTCAACTATTAACAGAAACAAATTTAATAAATTAACCTTGTCAGCAATTATTACGATTTTATTGTTAAGTTTTATATTTAGATTAAATTATATTTATTACCGCACTCGGAAAACTTATACAAATTTTAATGATCCATTAATTGCTACTTGGCGATGGTTTAGGAAAATATATGTTCCAAAATCAGTTACATTTCACTTATTACATAGTGAGGCAATGCGATAAACTGCTAAATAATGAATTTCATGACAGTTAATCAAATGTATATTAGATCAAATTTAATGAACCTTTCAGCTTCAGCGTCATTTAAACACTTTCATATCTCTTAAAACGCAGTAAATAAATTAATAAAAAAAATAATCTTTTCAATAAATCAAGCACTGATCATCAAAGAGTTTTAATGTCTATATGCTAACGATAGAGAGGACAGACATTTTTAGTTTGATTGGCAGAAAGCTTTTGCCGACTGGCAAAAAATCTTCTCTCGTTCTAATCAACACCAAGGCACTAAAAATTATAACAATTTAGTTGAATTTCTCTATATTATATATAGATAATTTCATCTGAATTGACATAATTTTTACATTATGTATTTTATATTATGTATAATATATAATATACTAGCTGTCCCTCCCGCTTCGCTGGGTAATTTTTATTATAAATAAAATGGCGAAGGATTTACGGAATTCGAAAAATGAGTAGCCTAGAACCATCTACAAATCATTCCGCATCGAATGGTCCCAGTCCCATGTCTATACGTTTAGTAGTTTTTACGTGATTGGCGAACAAAGATAACCTATTTTCATTATATATGTATAGATTAAATCACTTTCACTCGACGCAGAACACAATAAAAAACAGAACACGAGCTAATTATAATAATGCTGTTAAGAACTTCGACTTTAATTTTCTTGTGATAGCGTTTAAATTACTAACTTACGGTGAGGATATTACAGAAATACAGCTGAGCGTTATCCTAACGTCCCTTAAGTGAAAAGGACTGAAACCGAGCCAAGTCACTAGTGACTCGTGAATGCGTAATAGGCATTAAAGCAGAAAGGGGCTTGCGTTAAGCAGGAAGTTAATATTCGCTTCCTTGGGATAAAAATAAAGTGCCCATACATAAAATAGTAAAGAATAGTCCATTATCATACTGCGGTACTTAAAAGTCTGCAGATTTGGAGCTGTAATATTATAAATTCCGAATATAAGTGCACTTATTCAATCTCGAGGGGACTCTCGAGAAAATTACGGGATGGCGGGCTATCCCCTCGAGCCGCCGTTCCAAGGGTATTCAAATTATCATTGCAGCCGAAATTATTATATATTTTATTTCGAAGATTTATTTTGTGTTACTACAAAACTAAAAAATGACAATAAATACAAGTACAATATTTATTTTGTGTTGTATTTTCATTCAGAACTCGAAATCGCAATCGAATCTTATCATGTTATTATTCAAATCAACAAAAACCCAAAACAAATTGTCGGAATACTAAATTTTTACACCGCAGCCGTTTGCCCTTCAGATAATAGCAATAAAATTTATGAAATCCAAGCCGAAACTCCGCGGAACACCAAAAAGAGCGACATAATTATTCAAATCAGCTCCTTTTATATTTTTACCGAGATGTTATAATAAAAATTTAATTTTGCGTAATTTAATTCTTATCTTCCGCAGCAAAACCATATCTCAGAAGAAATTTTGTAAATTATTCATGAGGAAAGTTTTAACGGGGACATGATTTTTAAACAGACGTTTGTATGCCCCGTTACGCAGTACCTTTATCCAGTTTAATCTAGTTAATGCATGATGTTTTTTATCACGATTTTTTAAGTAATAATAACTGTATATTTATATAAATGCGAATTTAAATTAAATTGTTTAATGAAAAGCTGAGTACTTCGAGGAGGAACTAATTAATGAACAACAAAATGGCCTTTAAAGTGAATATCAAGCAGAAATCTTTGTGTAGCTCGCTTTGAGTTAAATAATAAATAAATAGTAAACAGTCAACAAGAGTGAAAACGGCTAGAGTCATCGTTTACGTTAGCTGAAGCCAGTTCGGTCAACACGACTCAAAATACGCTTACAGCTGGAGTCGAGAAGTTGTTCGAGCTGCTTAGTTTTGTTACAAACGGTCTGCTGAAATCGACTCTTGAAATTCTCATCAGTAATATGTAAAAAATTTTAAAAGGGTTTTATAAATTTTGTTCATTGAATTTTTTAAGAAAATATTTTTTGTTATATTAATTTTTTACGTAAGAACAATCTGCCAGACTTTTGCCTGCCATATGTGGTAAAATGCAATATAAGTACAACCTACCGCTGACCGCCTATCCAAAAAATTAATATTAATTCTAAAAGATTGTCAGATATCCAACACATGAGCATGTACAAAATTTTAATTACCTTAAGCGATAACTAAACACGTATATAATCGTGAATTTCCGCGAGGTTACACCGTACACAATAGAAATAAAAATAAAAAGGTAACCAATTTTTTTTCTAATAAGAATAAAGAATCAATGAGAAGTTTGTCGGTGGGTATAGAAGTAGCTTTAATGGAAACCACCAGCAAGATAAGTCCTTCACTTGCTCGAACCTTAATCGACCGATTATATAGGGGTCGAGTTAAGGGAGCAGAGAAGCGTAGCTGGTTATAAACGGTTATATTGACATAACGGTTATATTGACATAGCGGTTATTTTGACAGTGTTTAGCAAAGCTGTAATTTAGTTTTTAATTGTTTTAATGGTAATTTATCTATGAAAATCTTTTGTATTACGTAATCGATAAAATTTGGTTTATGTGACCAATTTATTGATAGAAAACGCATTTCAATCTTTAAATTCCAAAATTACTTATCAGTGTAAGTAATTTATATATGCGTATCTGCATTTTATTATCCAAAACAAAACTTTTTCTTTCTCAAATTGCTCCTTTTCTAAAAAATGTTATAGACAATTTTTAAAAAAAGTGCTACTTTAATACGTATTAAACATTATACGATGTTATTGCAATATGCTTTAATTAAATGTATACATATTTTTTAATTTTATTATTTTAGTATTTAAAATATCCATGCTTGACAAAATGTTCATTTAAACCAGACAGTGGCGGTCGTGACCTACGCGTGGTCAGTGAAAATATTTATGAATCTGCGGCTTCAATAAATATGTAAAAGTTATACGAAGTCGATTTTACATTTGATAAAAATAAATACTTCTATAGTATTTAATATAGATTATGTTGTATTTCCTATAGTTTTATATTAAATTATGTTTATTTTTCTAAAAAATAATTATTGCTTGTTTGAAGGTATACTGTTTTGTCTTTTAATTTTATTTACCTATATTTAAATAAAATTAGATTTGGATTCTTTCTAGGTGCGAATTTTCAGTTATTTAATAAATATTCAAGAACTACGCTGAAAAACAAATTTATTAATTAAGAAATACTCTTCAATATATAATGAAATTCAATAATGGAATTCGAACTTTATACCGTAAATAGAGGAATAATCGTGTCCAAGTTGTAAAACCGTCAGTGAAAATAATTATATTAAAACTGACTTAGACTGATTGTAAATTGGTAGCTTATGTTTTATCTTTCTTCAAGATCTACTAAATCTTAAACAGTCTTCGTTAGTCCGAGTACTTCAACAACTTTAGTAAGGGCGACGGACCGCATATAACGCACGGTATACACATGATGTTTGCATTTGAATGCTTTATTAACAATCTTCAAGCGATCAATTAACATAGAATGGTAAATAGATTGTTATTTAAGTCGCTTAAAAACGTGTCGGTCTATTTCGGCGCCCAAGAGCAGATGATCCGCGGCACGGCATAGCACACGAACCAATAAGAATCCCCGAGGTGACTGGGGAGGAAGAATTTTGCCACCATTGCGGGCTCGCCCATGTTCGACCAGTATAGATAAAAAAATATTTATAAATATTTTTAATTAAAAAAAATCCGGTCGGGAATTTAACGATATAATATGTAGGTTCGATTCACACTTATGCATTATGCATTCATCGGTGCTCGCTTGGTTCTGCATCTGCGACCTCTACTACATGTTCAAGATCAGCTGGCACCCGACTCGAAGCGCTTCTGGACTCCGACACGCTAACCTTAGCAATTTGGATTGAATCTCCGGTGATAGAATTATTAAGAGAAGATAAACTCTTGGAGTCCGATTTCTTGATGGTCACTTAGGTTGAAATGCATAAATTCCATTATAACGGGATGTCATTAGGAACCGTTTATCATGATTTGAGGTCTCGGAGGAAACGCCGGTAGGTATAGAAAACGCTTCGGCGAATAGATCTTTCTAGGTCTTAATTTATCTTAGTTACTCAACCTCGAAAGTTTAGTATCGAACGGATCTGTTAGAACATTCTTTGATCTTTTGTGAAAGAGATGGGTAGGAGATGCGGTATAAGAATTAGCCAAAGGAATATGTGGATTAATGTAACTAAATGTTTCATTTTTTATAAATCGTTGTAACGTATCCTTCATAAATTAGCAGACATATATCTGTATCAAATATCCTATCCCGGCGGACAACGTACCAGTTACTTCTCTGGAGTTGTGAGTGTGCATGAACGTCAGTGATCATCTTCTTTTTGGTAGTTCAAATGCTCGTTTGTCTCTATTATGCTTTCAAAAAATTTTATTTTCTATGCATATTAGTTTTCTTGCGACATATTAAGTCGACATAAAAAGTTATTTTTATATTTCGTAAGTAAAAAGTTGCACCAAAATCTCTTTGGTTTCTGTTTGTATGTGGCTAGTTTTGATACCATTAAATAGATGATATTTTAAACAAAGAAAATTAAGAATAAAAACGGTGTCCCGACATTTTTCTATTGTTCTTCTGTCCACCAAAATCAGTGAATCTGATGTAAAATTTCGATATATTCTGAAGTTTTATTACAAAAATGGAAAAAGTGCCACACAAACTAATAAAAATTTGTGACGTTTATAAAGCTAAAAAGGTGTCGGTAAGAGTAGCACAAAAACAGGTCCAAGCGTTTTTAGTCCGGTAATTTTGATGTCAAAGAACGAACTTCGCTATAGTCGATCTGTTACGGATAAAGGGATGCCATTTTGGAAAAAGTAAAGCAAGATCGGCATACTAGTTTTTAACAACATAATTGAAGAAATTAATTGCGTAAAAAACAATTTTGACCCATTTGAAAAAAGAAAACATAAAAAAATCTCGATACTTGGGTCCCACATGAACTCACTGAAAGAATTCTAATGAATTGTATACTCATTGGCAATTCTCTATTGAAACGTAATGAAACCGAATCGTATTTGAAAAGATTGAGCACTGGTGATAAAAAATGGATGTGCGAAAACATGCGACAAAAACAACAAAAACATGCGAAAACGATCATCGTTAAAAGGCAAACAAGCTGTACAGACTATAGCAAAACCCGGTTTAACTCTTGATATTGATGCTAATAATAATGTGTATGGTGGGATTGGAAAGGCATTATTTATTATGAGTTTTTACCGCCGCACAAAACCATCAGTAGTTGATGAGACTCGAGTAAGTAGAGAAAAAACGTGTTAATGCACTATATAGCGCTGACCTTGTACGTTCATATTTTTACTTGCTTCGGTCTCTTCACAACTATTTAGGTAATGTTAGGTTAACATCAAGAGAATTGCCAAAACAATTTGTCATAGGTTTTTTATCAAAAGTCCCGAAATTTCTACAGCAATAAGATTATGTCAAAATAGCATATCTTTATATATATAATTCTTCTGTACGTGTGTTGACAGTGAACTCCTCCTAAACGGCTGAACCGATTTAAATGATTTTTTTTTGTGTGTGTTCAAGTGAATTCGAGGATGGTTTAGATTCACAAATGGACCTGATAGATGGCGCCGTTGTCGGTATGTCAAACGGCTAGACCGATTGGGATGAAATTTTTTATGTATATTCCAATGGGTCCCTGGATGATTTCAAAATACAATTGGACCCGGTAGGTGGCGCAGCTGTCGGCATTTCGCTTAAAGCTTTTCTGGGCAGGACAACGTCTGCCGGGACAGTATATATATATAATATAATTAAATTTAAGTAAAATATTATGAAAAATTATCTTGAATTTATATATAAAATACGAAAACACTTTTTCTCCAACTCAATATGTGACAGTCGCGTACGTGCAAAATTTGCGTTATAAACCTATTTGTATAAAGAAGTACTGATGTCGGAGCGGTGTGAGCAAAAGCTAGAAACGTGCGTGACGACGATCCTTATACACATCGTATTTAGAGTGAGGTATTTTTTTTTGTGTAGACATTCGGCTTTTTCACCTCGTATTGTTAAAGCGAGCGATTTCAAAATTAGTTAAATATCTAAATACTTAAAGTCGTGTCACTAAACAATAAAGTTAAAGTCAGTATCTGAAAGTCAGAGGCCTTCTAAGGAATTTCTTTAGTTTCCCTACTCTCACTCTCTTTAAAATAATTTTTCCGGATTGATTTCATTCCAAAACAGCAACGACCTCGCGATTTGTCATATTGAGCTTAGATTAAATAACTTCAATGCATAGATATATGTAACAAATAGATAATCTCACACACTCCAAATTGGAAACAACACCATGAAAAGTAAACAGTGGCGATCTCAATCTTTCATTAATGGATAATCACGCCAGTATTTTATATAGGCGAGAAAAAGTTTTCGACAGTTGTTACTGATTATATATAACGTAATATGGTCATTAAATGTCGTTATTTAAACGCCTGACGTCATCGTTCTCGGGATACCGTTTGTGTTTGCGGAGTGCAAGAAAAGGAAAACTTAGTACACACAACAGCCCTGAGGCACTTTCACCTTAATAGATCTTTTGTCAAGCCTATTTTTTTGAGGCAAATGTTAAAATATTTATGAGGATAGTGAGGCGATCTGAATTATTTAACTAATATTTTTTGTATTGTTTTTTGGATGTCAGATTCTATCAAAGGCTTTAACTCCTTAAAAACCCAAGGGCTGATAACAAATATAAATATTGAGGGAGAAAGCTAAACTGTCCATATATAATAAAACCGTTCTATTGTAAATAATATGGTATGGTAAATGATGGCGTAATCCCGAAATTCCAAATTTTTCTCGAATAATTTGCCAAACACATTCGGCTATCCATAATGGGTTCCGGACGCCTACGCACATATACAGTAGTGAAATTTGGGTAAGGTAGAAGAATGAAAGTATAACAATGCAGCGGAGATACGATCTCTGCATATGTGTGGGGTGTCTTCGAAAGATAGATGTAGAACAGTGACGTAAGAGAACGGCGTGGTTTGAAAAATGATGTAGTGACTAAAGTATTGTTGAAATTAAATGTTGCGGTCGCTTGATCATCTAGAAAAAATGAATAAAAGTAGACTGATAAAACAGAATAAAGCAAATATGTGCGATGGAAACGTCGACAAGGGTCACCCTACACAATCATATGCTGATCAAATTGGTGGCATATTAAAAAAGGCAAATTTTTAAGCATCTGAAACCGACGAATTTGTATGAAAAAAATTGATCCATGTCATCGAAGGAAGAGAGGTATACAAAGATTATACCATGTTGAAATCTATAGTCCCTGTCTACCCTTCTAAGAAATAGGCGTGAGTTTATATTATTTATTATACAACATTTTTTAGTTCGCTTAGAAGACTGATAGGTACAGAGCTAACGGAAAGATTGGTTTTCCCCGCTTTAAGAATTCTAATGATGATGGTTTCTTTCCATGTTTAAGAGAAGTGTCAATTTTAAGTCACACATTAAAAATAGCATCCAATGGAGCCACTAATTGCAATAGAAGTATTTAATCGGATTATAATTGATACACCCTAGAGCGGCTATTTAACTGTTTAAGGTTTTGTGTTTTTGGTGTTATGGGCATAATATGGAAGTTAGATCGTTTTGAACGACAGACCATTCACTAAGCCATTCTTTGAATAACAAGAAAATTCTACGACGAATGTCTTCTATCCGTTGTATGTGTTCTGAAGACTATGTAATTCGCTGTTATTCACTACTTATGTTTCCAACAAAAAAAGATCTGATTGTCCTGTTGTCCAGCCGGCAACACCTCATGCCACTAAAGATTTGCCTTCGTAGCCAAGACGTGGAATGGAAGAGCTGCAATCAGTACTTCGGCGCTTGATCCACTGAGAACTGCACATGTGGGTCACGTATTGGATACAGTAGAGTCACGGCTCCAGGTTGAGATCGATCCTTTTTTTTCGAGATTACTGCTCCCCACCAAGATCGTAACTCTGCAAGTTCTACATCTGTGCCTGTCTGACACATGCTTGACGCTCAGGGTACCTATTCTCATTCGACAACCAAAATTAGACGACATTCTGCTCCTACACAAAAATATGACCAAAGCAGCCTATAACCTTGGCCGTTAAGCAAACCGCTCGTGTTCACTCGTACATAATAGAAATCTTTTAATAAGTATGAATATAAAAATGTTTTGTAATGACAAACCTTACCAATTCAAACAATATTAAATATTAATAAATGCCAACAAATATTAAACTTTATTTATTGTCATTTATTTGCTAATAATGAACATGTAAAAATAATACAATTTGGACATTTTAGTTTTCGCCATCCAAATCATCATTTCGTTTTAATATTTCAAGTATGCATAATACGGCTCTGATCTCAATGTAAGCGTAATTAGGCCTCTAGTGGGCTTATTAAGGCGAGTTGTCATCTTCACCCGAAGTTTAATTTGCGTTAAGCAATCACACATTTCTGTTTGTAATTACAGTCTTGATAAGTTGCTCAGAATGCCGTTCAAGAGCCTGTAGAATGTGAAGCACTCATACATCCTTACGACATCACATATATTAAGTACCGCTTTTAAAACACGACTTCTTTTTGTTGTCGGGTTTTAATCGTCCCACTGCTGAGACATATGCATGCACAATCTTTTAAACTTTAAATCTTCCAGGACGTCTAGTGCGGCTTATTTTTATTGAATATGATATTGTATCTTCACGTTAAACTTATTGGTTAAATATGGACATATTTACGAAGTGACGTTATCTCAAAATCTTTCAAGGTGTTTCATTGCAATACACTATTATAATTCACACGCGTCTAAAGTATAAGAATTTTTCAAAAACAACTTTCGTTACAAGTGGGGAGTGTTTTCAATAAAACATCTATTGAGTTTATTGATGTCGATAATTAAGTTGGATTGGTGCATAAATGCAGCAGCATAAATTAACGACTCATTTACAAAAAGAAAAGGTTTGTGTAACAATCTCTAAGTTTATGAACAGGCGAGAGTTAATTTAGTAAATAACATAGTTCACATAGCGGAAGTCGTTAAATTAACTTTTATCAGAATCGTTGATAATTCTCATAAAAATTACTCCTTTACAACTTTCTGATAGATTCTGTTAAGTTGAAAAGGTATTTTCTAACAGTATTTAACTCGGTGACCTTACTAAGTTAAAAGTTGAAATAATAATTCAGTCACGTTATTTATTAACAAGAAAGTTTGAAATAGGATTTTGAAATACACATTGTCATAAAAATAATTTTGAAAAATATGTTAATTTAATATGTCAATCATCAATAAATGTAAAAAAAATTTTTTGAATGAAATATTTTTTGTTTTATCATCGCCCTTGGAAATAAGTTATTTATTTGCTAATAACAATTCTTTGTAGAAATAAGCGTTCAATGTAATAAAAATGTAATTTTAATCATTTATAGCTTATTTTTAAACTTTTCATGTGTGAAAATGCTAATCGCAAAATAATTTCACAACATGATATCAAAATTTCGCTGCAAAAGAGAAAGTTAAAAATTTTTAATCAAAAATTTTTAACCAACAAAATTAATCTAATCCTTACATGAAATTGTTGGAATCTCGCGGGTCGACCCGTGTTTCAATTTAATATTAGCAAATAAAATATCGCTCAAACGTAAAACTTTTTGCACGCCGATTTCAATTATGAAAAATATTACTTACCCTTGTCACGATTTTTATACAAAAGAAGGTTTTGGTGTTATTCTGTCAAAGATTATCGATATCCATCAAAGCCGAAATAGAGAATGCATATATTATTTAATTTGTTTCGTTTGACTAGAAGAACTGTCGAATGACTAGTCGCCGATGGGCATAGAGGACAAACAAGCATTTCGGAAGGGAGAGATTGGGCTTCGATTCCCAATCACTCAACACCTAAATTATTCTTCGTAATGTTTTTGCTTCTGGATTTTCAGGATTCTTTGGAACATGTTCCTTTCTATGTTCAGGTTAGGACGATCCATTTTTGTGCTGCTGTTATAATGTAGCCTTGTAGTGTTCAGGGTAGAGCACGTGAGTTTTCGACTATTAGTATCACGCGTGGATTTACTTTCGATTGTACGAAAATCGCGTAAGTATGAATGGTGGGTATTTTATATAATTTATGAATGTGTATACAAATAATAATACCAGCGAAAAGAAAGTAATATTTGAAAGCTTTCACTTGCATTCCGCACAATAGACTAGTAATGACTCATCGAGTAGTACGAGCTTTTTTATTGAAGTGAAAACTTCTTTTGGCGCATCGCACACAGATTTTTTTTGTAGGTAGTAAGTTAGGCTGATCTGTCACGCTCTGAGGTGTAAGGCTCGTTCGGGTGAACTCGGGGCCGCCGAGTGTACCCGAGCGAGAAAGATGCAGTCAGCTGCTCTTCACTTTCGTGCCGCTGTGTTTAGTATATTCAATTCATAGTAATAATTGTCTTTATTAATTTAATAGTTATTATTGCTACGTAATAATAATTATTTTAACGATTATTTGGTTTACATTGTGAGGTTAGCGCGTGTAGTTAGTTAGCGTTTATCGTGCTAATATTATATATTGAAAAAAACATTATAAACATTAAACAACATAAAACTCCTAATTATTGTTATTGTTATTATAAAGAATGATTCGATCGTATAGGTAATTTAAATATGTGAAACAATAAAAATGAAATACAACAAAATACGGAACTACAATTGATGAAGTTTTTTCTTGATATATAAGTAAAATTCAATTGCAAGTAATAAAATTATTTTGTTTTAGTTATCACAAACCCATTGTATCTTTTGTATAATACGATAACGAAAATAAATAATTTGATTTATACAAAATTTAATAAATATTAACATTAATTTCTGACTTGTTTTCCATTTATTCCACTAATACGATCCATATATACATATATATATGTGTGTATATATAAATTGATTACGATTGCCAATGAAGTTTTCACTTCTGCCGTGCAGTCTTATATATAGTATTTAAATTGAAGTAAATAAAATACATATTATAAAAAAAAACTAATTTCTTATTGCCATACGTAATTATGGTGAAAATTAATTACCTACAAGAATATTTTCCAATCTCTGTAGGACTTATGTATTTATATGTGCACTTTTTTGTTTATAGGTTGAATAAATAACAATAAAAAATTGTATGTATGTAAATTACCAACATTTCATTTTTTATTGTTTTATTGTAATATTGCTCTATTTATATTACGTATCGTGATGACATGAGGATTTCACAAAATAACACAACTATATTACTTTTCGATAACCTGAAAATGTCAATTAAGTAACAATAATACTGTAATCTTGTAACTTTGTACTTTTTAAACTTGTAAACAGTAAATAAATTCAATGCACGATTTTTAATTATATCACAAGTGACCTACAAGATTCTCGAAGTGTAAATTCTTACTTTGCTGTGAACTCTTAGATATCGTGCTTGTCTATTTGTTTGTTAGGTACAAAGTCAGTAATAAATGTACAATAAAAATATGACGTGCGCTTCCCGACAACAAGTGTCGAGAAAGAAAGGCAATAAATAAATTACACGAAATGTTTATAACAAAATTTCATATCTTACCCATTCTTTAGATAGAACTCTCATACAAGTCACTATTAAGTAGAAGTCAGTCCATTAATTATCCTTCTCCCGAATATAAATTTCGTTTTCTCATTGGATTTTACATGATTTTTCATCACAAAAAACATATATCTACATACTGTTGAAATTAAAAAAAGATATTTTGGATGTGACCTTTTGGCAAATAACAGGCCAACCTAACGTAGGAGGATTAAAGCAAGCTGAAAATGTACAAACATATTAAATTTTTTTTCTTTCTACGATCCACATACCAAATCGAGTTATAAATGAAAAAAACATGTGTTAATTTTAATGAAAACGATTTAAAGACGACATCTCATACAGTAGCTGTTGGCAATTACCTATTTATGAGGGAAATTTAAATTTATTAATAATCACCGATATGAATTTTGAGGTGTTACAGTCTGTTATTTGCTTCTCATATTCGTTGTGTTCTGATACTAAAAGCACAGCGCATGAAGCATTTGCGACGATTTGAACAATGCTGATTGAACACAAGATATGTTATACCAAATAACAAAATTATTAAATATATAATTTACAATATAACTTGTTCTCTAAAAGATTTTTGTATAAAAAATAGGTATCTTGTGTCACTTGCTATGCAATTATGACATTAGTAGTATTCGTTAAAAGCAAGAAATTTCATGATATAAATAGATATACACATTCGATACAATACTCTACGCTGTACAAATCCTGTGGAAGTGCAAGTCGTATGGATCATATAACCGGAGCTTTAATTTTCTAATATATATATGCACACACACACAAGATTGATATATGACAGAATCAGTAATAAATATTGTGGTTTGTGAATTTATTCTAAAAAATGAAAGCAATAAATATATTTGAAGCTGATGGCTCTATTAAATCTCGTTAACTGAATTTCTTATCGTACAACCCGTTATCGGACTTGGAAACGTAGTGTACCCTTGTATTAAATGCTAATATTAATAATATAATGGTAAATTATGATTTTTGTTAAAATTCGGTGTTGCGAAAATACATGCGAAAGGTAATTACTGGGACGGCCAGCGGCGTATATCTCGCGTTACGTTGCAATTTACTGAAAACCAAAAACATGGGCACTCGCGCCGCCGACCGGTTTCAAATATCACGTAGGTGTGTGTGTGTTTTTTATATAACTATTATCTTTTGTTCTCTGTATGTTTACTTTTATGTAATTTTACATTTGATATATTTTTTTTCTTGGTATATACTCACAATGTTATTTTTCCAAGAAATTTACAAGCCAACATCAAATATAAATCTACACATATATTAAAACAGTAAAACCGGGTGTGTCTGTACATTGAAGGTGTGTATGTAAAATGGATTAGTAATGATGAGAGAATTTTTTGGAGTTTACTCCTTAAGAATCGATTTCATATTTAGGCCCGGGGTATGGAATTTTATGGGAGTAAAATCAAGTGTTAGATAAATGACGTTACGCTATCGTCACGGTTACTGAAATAAATAAATCGTCATGTTTACTGTTTACATTTAAATCAATCAGAATGTGACAAATATAATAGATTTTCTCCACGAATCATTGTTAGTGTATACAGAAGGGGGTTCAAAACTATTGAAGAAACGTTACCATGAACTTCCACTTATACTTGGTGGAGATTTTTTTTCAATATTTTCTTAAATGACGAATTAATTGTTTTACTATTAACGTAAATAAATGAATTGTGTATTATGCATTAAATAATATAATAGATGCTTTCATTTACCATTATACTAATCTATATGTATGATATCATCTTAAAGCAGTAAACTCCATTCGTGCGTCGGAGCTGACACACTTTTTATTTAACTGTCAGTCTGTCTGTTCACATCTGCATATCTCTGAAATTTTTAGACGGATCTTAATCCGATTGTCACGGGTACATAGAGTTGGACTTGGGCAAAATATAGGCTTTATTACATTTAAGTAGGAGGTCAGACCCAAGTTCCTACCTTCGAGGAAGGGTAGTAGGGTTATTTAAAGTATAAAAATTATTTCGTACATAGTAAGTTAAATTATACCAATGCAATATACCTTATATTTTATGTAGATACTAGCATTTATACTGGCTTCGTACAAATTGGAACCACGAGTGATACCGTTATTAAAAGTGAGACTGGGAGCAGAATCGAAAACCAGAACCGGTACCGGTTGAAATCGAGCATCTGGTTGAAAATCAGGAGCGCGACCGGGATTGAATATAACATTGCGATTGACAGCAAGGTCTTTTCGTATGATAGATAAAATAACGTGTTCTATGTCCACGCGGATGAAGCCATGGGCGGAAAGCTAATCATATATATATATATATATATATATATATATATATATGTATATATAGAAAAAAAATTAAGTTTATAAGAAAGTTTAAATTTAACTGTTCCTATTAATTTCAAATAACTTTTGAATTTTGACAGATTGTTCAGGGTTTCAGCTACCTTTTGGGGACTGCGCTACCCTGCTCTCAAACTGATTTACCACGAGACTTACGTAGCTACAGTGACGTAAGCAGCAGGTTGCTGGCATAGGTGATCATCCTTGCATGTCGTGCGCAGCGCCATTTTTATAACACAAGAACCGTTGTTGATACTGCTGCTAAAAGCATACACGATTCTCAGTACAGCAGCGCTGCCGGTCTTTGCTGGGGTCATGCCGGCTTACTTGGAAGTAATCTGTGCTGGTAGTACAGCACCCAATACCTCCTGATTTACGGGTGATGCACTTAACGACTCAATCATCCACCACTGCATTGCCCTTTTTTATTATACTCTTCACGCAAAGCTCATCAATTCCTAACTTAAGGGGTAACACTTAATCTTTCCTGAATAAGGACCTGTAGTAGGGTATGACCCTGTTGTGAGGCGAAAGGTACAGATCTGACGACGACCTAATCGTACGGTAACAACGAGCGAAGTGTACATTACGCGGTTAGCCGCTTGAATCGAACACATGTTATTTATACCCCCATCTCTATCTTGTAGCCAGCGGACCGCAACCCGGTCTCGCGCCCCGCTACTCCGACACCTGTTAGACTCCTTGTATTATAACCGCAGGCTCCTTGCCACAAAATTTATATCGGCTGAGGTGTAACTTTACGAGGAAAACATTGATTGCATTGTTTTGTACCTAGAAAGTTTTATTAACATGCTTGTGATAATGAATTCCCATTTCTTACTACCAACGCGAGAAGCACGCTGAATATTTTGCACGACTCATATATAAAGCAGTTAACTAATAAAAATATTTCTTGCTATTTTTCAAAATTTAAGAACCACGGATGTAAAATAATGCTTTTATGTGCTGTTTGAAAGCTATTGCAGTCTCTTTTGCCTACATAAAATTTAAATCTTTCATTGTGTAATCGTTCTTTCTAAAAAAAATAATGAAATAAGAAACACAAGATTTGAACTGTATTTTTCGTTTTCATTAATAATAATAAACTCAT
>BGZK01001521.1:0-137885 GCA_005406025.1 Eumeta japonica | reverse complement strand
GTGCTTAAACTGTAGGCTTCGGGTTGACCTGTAAATGTAATTAATGAAAGTTCTTTTATGGTTGTGATTCATATATTAAAATTTCAGTTTCTGCTTCTTTTTAGGATTTCCTATTTCCTATGTTTGTATGTGATAGACGCACTTAAAATATTCTGCAGTGTATTATGTAAATATTATAAAAGGCTATAAAGGCTTAACGCTTGAGATATGAGTTTGTATTCAACTTTCATTGTAGGTAGGTGACGATATTGCATACCTCTTCCCATCGTTTTTGCATATCAGAAAAATTAAATTTATTTATATACATCCATACACACACACATACACACACACGTGTGTGTGTGTGTGTGAGTGTGTGTGCATATATGGAAAGATTAATCGGTTAATATGTTCTGATGATGGAGACGAAAGACGGCTACTGGAAATAATTAAAAGATACGATAACTTTAATGAGTATGTTGCAATACTCGCCAAACATTTTGACTGGGCTGAAATCAGCCACGAATAGAGTTGCAATAACTATTTAGGCCTTAACGGTCGTCAGTTTTTGGTTAAGTATACCTGCACAAACTAGCGCTCGCTTTAATTTCAACCCAGTCAAAATGTTTTGTACATACCGAATAATCTGATAGGTTTCCAAGCGTCATTTCCTTTGAAAATAAAGGGAAAGATGATAGTTTTTAGACTAATAAATGACCAACAGCAAAAAACTGACGAGGAGAATCTTGACAATTTCTTACAGGGTCTGGATTCTTAAAGTTAGAACTGCTTTGCTTTTCGCTTTATGTATTCACTGTATATTCCATTTCTCTGTTGACTTATACAGATTTACAAGTCAACAGGGATATTTCGTGTAATATGAAATAATTATTATAAATTTTAATTAATATACAAAGCAGTTGTTATTATTTTAAAGTTTTTAGTACGTTGATGATGAGCAGCTCTTGATTCTTATACATCACGTTAATTTTTCTTTAACTATTTACAGATATTAAATTAAATCATACTACCAGACAACTATTTATGAAAACAATTGCATCATAGATAAACTTCGAACTTTTGAAATTTTCAAAAATTAGACATTAATTAAAAGGAAAACTGATGTAATTATTGAGTAGCCAGGATCAGTTGTGACTATTCTTTGACTTATCAAGAAATTATTTCACGAGAAACGCTTTACTTTAAACTATGATTAAATATTACATATTAATTATCATATTGTTAGTAGAAACAGACACAATTTCATTATATACGTACGAATTTATTTGCAAAGACTTTTGAAGATTTTTGAAGTACACTTTTATATATACGATTTTAGAGTAACTGAAAACCTTTTAGGATACAATTAGCGCACATACAATAAAATCTACAATAATATTTTTGGCAGTTTCTGCATTCATTATTAGAATTCATCGAATATTTAAAATAACCAATATTCAAAGACGGCAATTCAAAACCTCTAATAAGTTTATTAATATAATGTTATTCATAACTAGCTGTGGTCGCGCCTCCACCCGGATAGGCATAGAGTTAATTTCTTAATTTTCGTATATCGCATTACATTACATTACAAGCATTAATTTTTCTTTCTTATAGAAATATTAAAGGTGTCAATCGATGATGTCTTTCACAGAAACGCTCTCATTTATATATTTGAAAATGAAGTCTATGGTTATTTAACTTATAGCAAACCCTACCCTTTATTTTCCCAACATAATCATAATAAATTTTACATAAAACTTTCCTTATCGTACGCAACAACGTTCAACAATTTTTAATAGCAAGCTCAAACTCGAGTTGTTCGAGTTGTAATTGAATTAACGGAATTCCATTAATTCAGTTTCTGGAATCTCAGCCACACGAAGTGGGCTAACTAGCGAGCGGGGCACCCTCCCCGCTGCCGCCCGCCCCCTTTTAGAATCACGTCTGCCCGTCACGCGTAGTGTCAACGGCAAGTTGCCAAGTTTCTGTATCGGCACTGTCTTCGGGTAGAAACTTCACGCCGAAACTAACTGTGTGAATGTGGTTCATTTTCTTGAGTTCGGAATGAAGTTTATCTCGGCGCGGCGTTTCTTTTGATGCAGCCTCCCGCCGGTTTTGTGCGATAAATACTCGCACCAAACGTAATTTTGATAGTATTCAATTTGTGTCAGTGGAAAGACTTACGAATTTGCATTTGGATATTCGCTTAGGTTATAAAGTTTTGACGCGATATCATTTCGATTTGCAGGAAAGTGTGAAATGTTACTGTTATGAAAATCGCCTTATCTATTACCGTTTTTGCCAAAGCGTAAGTGGTACTTTGAACATTTATATATTCCTTAATTATTAATTAAATAAAGGCTTTCCTGCAAGATGCAGTAACATTTCAGCATGCAATCCATCGCTGACTCTTGAATGTGTACTTCCAATACGAATCCCTATCCAATGAATTGAATATTGATCCAACAAGATTGACAGATATCGAACACCTAAGCAAGAGTTAACTGTTTATATATCTTAGTACTCTAAAAGTTGTACTGTTATTTCCATGTATGTTTCATGCCAAGTACATCCTCAGGAAAATTCAGACAGTTACATCCACCAAGGCGCAAGTAGAAATACAAACAAACTACAGATGCGTTCTTAACCTCCTCATGTGATGCGCAGTCATGCACTGGGAAATACGTCAAAGGGTCATAAAAGCCCCTCTACCAACAGTCACAGACCATCATAAACAGGGATTTGTAGTGGAAGAACAGATTCGAGGGTCAACGGTGGGTCGAATGCTGCATGATCATGTGTTGCAGGCAAGCGTCTAATTATGGGTTTCCGCGAATAAACACCTCACACGATAGAATATTAACTAAATTACTATCAATACGAGTGAAATCGTAGTGAACATAAAATACCGTTTGCTAACAAATAACGGTAATTGCAAAAACTATCCTTTAATCATTTCTAAACGTTAGTCACTTGTCGGTTAAATTGTGGAATGTAAAAAGTACGACATACATCAAACACAATGATGAAAAATTAATATACATATTGGTCATTACGTTTGCTCTCATAGTCTAAAATCCAGCACTTGTAAACTCTACCCTCATCTGTTAACTGAATAAAATAATGTTTTGAAGGTTGACTGCAATATTATAAATTTATCAGAATAATCTCTGCCACCTTAATCCTGCTGCTATTAACATTAATTTTCAATTATATTATATATTTCTGGCTGCATCATTTATTAAGAAGATAGTTAAATATTATCCGATTTATAATACGACGCCATTTAATAAGATAACTGATTTTGTAAATTAACAAATGAAGGGATTAAGTTCGGTTTATTTTTTTAGTTACAACTGGCTGCAGGTAACTGTAATAGTCATAAAGGCCACTGCCTGTCGTAACAAGGCTTATATCATCACATTCGAAAGTTTTGTTGTTATTAAAGTTGATATGCAGTTAACATGAGAAGAAAAAAGGATGTAAAAAAATTAAACGTTGCAATAGCTTAAATGCTATGCAATAGCTTTACCGCGGCACTCGGAGACTGCCGCGGTAAATCTATTGCATAGCATTTTTATCAATTTATGCCATTATAATTATTTATTAATTTATGCAGTATTTTTTTTCCTTGATATTAATTCAAGTTTTTTATCACTTTCTTCATTAATAAATGCACTTTGTTTATTCATATTTAAAACACTTTATACACAAACTTTACGCGTATAACTATTCACCATCAACTGCTATTCACTGTTGTACATAGGTACACCTATGTATACATATATACCTACATGTATACTTACGGGGCACATGCGGTGAGTGTGGCATTATAAAGATATGATAGATACCTATACACCTATATACTTTCTCACAAACAGCTGCTTACGTATTCGTCCGATTTCGGAGCAGCTCGTCTCGATGCGTGCGAGGAGTCAGAAGTACCATATACATACACGTTAAGCGAACGCTCGGCCAAGCTACATGTTGGCAGAGTGGGGTGTTAGGTTTTATTTTCGTTACGAAATTTCTTGATTCTGTCGCCGCGCTCTAAGCCCGCGATAAAAGCTATGCTATAGCTTAAAATAATTATTAATTAATTAAATAATGTTAACGGCCACAGGACTATGGTGATAGAGATTATACTTATACATTTATAATGTTGTAATTAGCCTTTAAAACATTATTTTATTCAATTGATAGATGAGGGTAGATTTTTTACAATGATCTACTCGCAAATGAAAAATATTAAGCTGGCGCGGTGTGCTAGTGTTATGACAGTTACTCAATAGTGTTATGACTCAAGTTTACGTATAATTGTTTTCTTAAAATTCTTGTTTGCCTGTCATAAACTGCACAATAGTCATTAAAGTTTGGAATTTCACAAATGCTAATGTACGATTGATAAGACACCGTTAAAAATGAAGCATACGTACTTAAAATATACTTTGTGCATTATTTCAAAATACATGTTTGGAATATTTTGCCATCGTTTTATAACTGAATAAAGTGTCCGAAAGTTTGAACATTAATTACATTTTGTAAGATCTTTAATTCTATATTTTAGATAGACATATTTTTAAAGAATGACAAGACTTTTTGTAGGTCTCCACGTGCCGAGGGTAAGGAGTATAAAAATAAACATTTAAAAGCATACAAATGATTACGAGCTAGAAAGTAAATTGAATTTTGTGGTATACATTTAAAACATCTACCTAAAATCTACCACCAGTTCTTGTACTAATACTGTAATTGTCACAATCACAAAAATTTCAGTGATATGATCACCATAGTGAACCGACCTGTCCTATCGTGATGATGAATGGATATGTTCTTTAACGTAAGGAATCTTAAAAGTTATCATAAACTGTGTGTTCATAAAGGCCTACCTAAAGGATCTCAAAAATAATTGAATGAGATATCTGCAATATTGAATTTTGCTCAATACACAAAAAATTGACAAACTGAAATTGTTAACAAACAAAACAATATTTAATACTTAACGCTATTTAACAAATTACATTCATGTTTTGTCAACGATTAATTAGGCGGCAGCTGGATTGGCAGTTTAATAATTCATTATAATAATTTGCATTCTCTCCAGCCAGCGACATAATAATGTTAATAGAGCAACGAACGACATTTTGTACTCATTTTACATACACATTTGCATACATATTGCTTCTAATTTTAAGCTGCTTATATACTTTTTAAATCTTTTTTATCAAATATTGAGTCTTTTGGCTTTAAAAACTCAAATATATGTATTCATACTTGAAAGTAAATAAGCTGGAATAAGAGCAAACAATCTGTATAACTTTTTTCTCTATAACTATTTACCTAACATAGCACATAAAGTGTCGTTATATAGTATAAAGTATTGCAAGAGTAATATTAAATAATTTAAAATTATTTCAATTGGTTTAAATAATAAGCGACAATCGTATAACATTTACGAGCAAGTAATAAGAACTCTGGTCCGGAATTCATTAATTTAGAATGAATAAGTATACAGGATTTATATTTCACGACACAATGAGCGCTCCGCGTCGCTCGAATTCAATACCCCAGTACGAAATCAAACTGAACATTCCCTTAAACAAGTTTAGCGGCCCGACTTTGTGCAACTTCGCCCTTCGGTTGAGCCCTCTTAACTTAGATTCTCACCTGCAACGTTTATTTAAAAAGTTTGATATTTCGTTTGTTATATTATATTTCATTACAAATATCTCACCATGATACTATTTCCATGATTCCATTTCAAATCTTATCAAACTTCATAAACAGTAAAGTGTAAAGTGAATTTGAAATTTTAGTGTATTTGGTTTCTACATATAATAATTATGAAATCACTAGCTGCGCCCCCCGGTTTCACTCGCGTGGTGATGCAAAATTGTGATAATGATGATAGAAAGCGTTTTATTTTTTTGTCCATTTTTCAATGTTTTTATATTATTTTGCTATTTAGGACGGAGACAAATCCAACAAATTAAAAATGAAAATCGGTCCAGCTATTCTCCAGTTATAAATGTTCCAACAATTATATTGTGTAATGTATGTAAATTGGAACTAAGTATGAAGATTTTTTTATGATGATCTTACTAATATGTATTATAGGTATTATAAACGCTATAGTTTGTAAGGATAGATAGGTACGAAAGTACATGATGTATATATTTTTGAAGTTATACTTCTTTTGGCACGTTTGGATGAGAGTGAATTTGTGAGCTGCGCGCGCACAAACGACATGATGAAGTTAGCCACAGAATAGAAATAATAAAAAAATATATTTTCAACACTGAATATAGTTACAAACAGATTGAAGCTGCCCGCTTAGAATTCGAATTTCGAATAATGAGAGAATTTATGTACATTTAATATAAGAAAATAAATTATTTTAAAATTTAAACTGAACTTTATTGACTGTGTTGGCGAGTACTTTGATACTCTATGGTAATCAGCGTCTGATGATGGAGCTGGAAGGTGGCCATAGGAACTCCGTAATTAAACGACGCAACCCCATCGAGTTTGGGCTCGTTTGATTCCTCTTGACGAGTACTTTGATACTATATGGTAATCAGCGTCTGATGATGGAGCCAGAAGGTGGCCATAGGAACTCCGTAATTAAACGACGCAACCCCATCGAGTTTGGGCTCGTTTGATTCGTCTTGACGAGTACTTTGATACTATATGGTAACCAGGGTCTGATGATGGAGCTGGAAGGTGGCCATAGGAACTCCGTAATTAAACGACGCAACCCCATCGAGTTTGGGCTCGTTTGATTCCTCTTGACGAGTACTTTGATACTATATGGTAATCAGCGTCTGATGATGGAGCTGGAAGGTGGCCATAGGAACTCCGTAATTAAACGACGCAACCCCATCGAGTTTGGGCTCGTTTGATTCGTCTTGACGAGTACTTTGATACTATATGGTAATCAGCGTCTGATGATGGAGCTGGAAGGTGGCCATAGGAACTCCGTAATTAAACGACGCAACCCCATCGAGTTTGGGCTCGTTTGATTCCTCTTGACGAGTACTTTGATACTATATGGTAATCAGCGTCTGATGATGGAGCTAGAAGGTGGCCATAGGAACTCCGTAATTAAACGACGCAACCCCATCGAGTTTGGGCTCGTTTGATTCGTCTTGACGAGTACTTTGATACTATATGGTAACCAGGGTCTGATGATGGAGCTGGAAGGTGGCCATAGGAACTCCGTAATTAAACGACGCAACCCCATCGAGTTTGGGCTCGTTTGATTCGTCTTGACGAGTACTTTGATACTATATGGTAACCAGGGTCTGATGATGGAGCTGGAAGGTGGCCATAGGAACTCCGTAATTAAACGACGCAACCCCATCGAGTTTGGGCTCGTTTGATTCCTCTTGACGAGTACTTTGATACTATATGGTAATCAGCGTCTGATGATGGAGCTAGAAGGTGGCCATAGGAACTCCGTAATTAAACGACGCAACCCCATCGAGTTTGGGCTCGTTTGATTCGTTTTGACGAGTTCTTTGATACTATATGGTAACCAGGGTCTGATGATGGAGCTGGAAGGTGGCCATAGGAACTCCGTAATTAAACGACGCAACCCCATCGAGTTTGGGCTCGTTTGATTCGTCTTGACGAGTACTTTGATACTCTATGGTAATCAGCGTCTGATGATGGAGCTGGAAGGTGGCCATAGGAACTCCGTAATTAAACGACGCAACCCCATCGAGTTTGGGCTCGTTTTTAATGATGCCAAAGAAGTATAACTTCTCAAGCGCGTACTTATGTACACGCACCCAATTTTTTTTTTAATAAAAAGTATCCTATGTTACTTCTAATACCTTCAAGAGTATATGTACAAAGTTTCATGATAACCGGTTCAGTAGTTTTGGTGTGAAAACGTAACAAACAAACTTACATTCACATTTATAATATTAATATGATCATGACATAGGAAAAAAATATTTCTCTGTGTTCGAAACTTTGAATTATAAATTTATTATACTCGTTGCTATGAAACTTTCATAGGTTTTAAGTAACACTCCTGTTACAATTTCTTTTCCTATCATTTGGATTTTACTAGAAAAACTAAGAAGATATCAATCACCAAGTCCCTGACTGGGGAACTGAAAATGAGTTTTGCTAATTATTATTTGTTGTTTGTTTATGTGTTACTTTATTTATTTGTTTTATTGTACGTTTTCATATGACTGTATGGATAAATGTGTGACTTCTAGCGCTTTTATGCTTAATTGTAAAAGGGACGCTTATAAAATTTCAACTTCTTCAATACTTCATCTCGATCTGCAACTACGCAGTTCGTCACTCCTGCAGAATAAATTGAAATGTACTGAACTTGGAGTAAAGGTACTCAATAAAACATTTCAATTGTCAAAAGAAAACATTCTTGCATTTTCCAGTCCGCATTAGAAGTCTCTTTAACCACCTCCTCAAACGCAGCCAGTGCATCTTTGTGAAAACGAAGATGCATGCAAAAGAAGATGAGCTCGTGAAAATATTTTCCTTAGAGTCAATTTTTATTTGTTGTCGTGGCGAAGAAGTAGCCAACGGAAGTGGGTGTGCAGTCGCTTGCTGCTACAGCAGTAAAAGATCCTGGTAACTATTTGGCAATATACCGTTAAGCATTGATACTCCTTTATTTGTTAAGGGTATCGACATCAGATAACCCGTCAAAGAAAAAAACTTACAATGAAAATTTTCCTCTTATTTCTTGCTCGCTTCACTTTGGTAGTCGTTGACTCTTAAACCGGCCACACGGTTGCCTAAGTCTCGTTTCGGATCATACTAATATACCTATGATTGATCGTTACCAATATAAAAATCAGATTGTCTGGTAGTTTTGTTTTCTTTGACATTTAAAATAGGGCAAAACCATAGCGGGAAAATTTTCTTGTCATGGATGCATTTTCAGATGACGGAGATTTTTTTTGAATTTGGTAGAAAAAAATGTGGATGCAACTTGAATTTAGGATGTATACATTTTTGATATAAAAGAATTGGTCTTTAATGTCTTTGTTAAAAGTAGGATGGTGAAGGAATTGACATTGGGAGTATGAGGTGAAGATTGTTATAACGAAAAGAGCAGGGATTTTCGTACTCATTTTTAGAACCTTAGCTTCTTAAAATTGCGTTTTATGCAATTGCATAGTCGTTTTCACATAAATTTGAGTGCTTGTAACAACCTTTATTTTAGCGTTTCTGCTTCAAATCTTTCTTCTTTTTGCAAATCCTTGCGTTTTGTTTTTATTTTATATACTCTGATAGCTTCTTATAGATTTTCTTCTCCTATAAGTTTTTTTTACTGCTATTTTATTTTAACGTATATTTATTTCTCTATAAGGCAAAAGTAGTAAGAGGTATTGTATCAGTTTGGTTTTTTGTCTAAGTTTTGCTATATCTAACGGCTGTCAGGCATTATAATCTGCGCCTTTTATTGTGTATGATTCATATCATAACATTATATATAGACGATTTCGTAGGTATAATAAGCATGTCTTTCTTTAATATAAGAAATTCTCTATACACACGTGGAAATCACTGTACCACTTTCATAATTGACCAATTTCGGAAAAACTTAACTTAAAGAAGTAAGGCAAAAAGTTAAAATTTTAAATTTCCTTCCACATGCTATTTCAATGCAATACAACAACTTTGTGAAAGACAAACTGAAATGTGGCGTGTGTAATCCTTATCAATAGAATTGTTGAGAAGACTATTAAATACGATTGAGAATTCAATTCAAACAAATTTATAACCCTATAGATTCGGGTAAAAGGATTTCATTGGCAGGTTAATTAGAGTTATAATGGATTTCAATAAAAGGGGTTTTGAATATCTTTCAGACTTTATTGAACTACTATTACGTTACAGTAAATATAATTTGTTTTCCACCAACACCGATTATAAAATATCAATTACGTAATCAAAGTTTCTGTAAACAATACCGCGTTTAACTCTTCCCAAACGATCAGGTTCATTTGATACCCCAAATTTACCTTCCTGACGATCAGTTTCTTAAGTAAGTTAAATGAATCAGATGAACAATAAACTTAGAATTATTTATCTGTTGCATGTCTAAGTTAGAACTATTCGTTTTCCCCATTGCCGGTTTTGTTACTCATGTACGTAAACAAAGCCATCAATCTCGTCTAATGAAATTGTAAGCGAGTATTGCTTGTAAATTGAACATTAAAAAAAAAATTAGTTTGTACATGTCGTACTTAACTTTCCGAGGCCAGTTTAGAATTTATGTGCGTTAGCTTTGTACATACATTGATAATTTGCGCACACTGTTGTCTGAGACGGCTTAGCTGATTTCGACACGTTTATCATTGATGTATTACGGCAAACTGCCTGTAACATTCAGTGTTTGTTTCATTTGAAACCGTCCCCAAACAAAATAATTTATGTATATAGCGAATAAATCTCTTGAATTACCTCAGGCATTTAGGGGCTTCATTAAAAATAATTAACTAAAATAATTTAAGAAGACTCCTTCTGTAGAAAATAGTTTATGAAGACTTTTCTATAGGTATATCTGAAAATAAACTTATTTGTTCACTTACGTTATTGAAGTTAAAAATTAAAACTTCACACATAACTTTTGTTGGTTTATTGTGTTGGTTTGACTTAAATCCTAGGTTTATAATAATTACCTACTGCATTCTTAAACAAGAGTAGCTATAATAAGTAGGTGTCATCAAGTTGTAAGGAGTTTTTATTCTTATTTTATTTTAGTAAATATATTATTATTATTATACGTAAAGATTAGATCATTACATAGAAAACAACTTTAAATATAGCTTTCGTGTGTTTTATTGTGCTTGTATTAAAATCTTATCTTTAAAATAATTAACTTAGCTCTTACTTATGGGTAGTTATAATATAGCTTAAATTTTATTTTTACACTAGTATTTGTCTCGGCTTCGTCCGAATCGGAACCACGTTCGGAACACTACTCAAATATTCCGTGGTAACCAGTGGCGGAATGGTAAGCGAGGCGGAGAGCAGAATCGAGATCCGAGACTGGAAACGATCGAAATCGTGAACGAGACTAAGGTCAAAGTTCAGTGTGGGACTAAAATTAAAATAAATAACGTGACTGGAATCAAAATGAGAAGCAGAATAGGTGTCAAATTTAAGAGCCAAACCAGGATCGAGAGCGGGACCAGAATGGGAATTTACTTAAATCAAGACCAGGTTCGGAATGAAAAGCGAGACCGTGTTCAAAGTCGAGGAAACGAATTGGCAATGGTACCAGAATGAGGATAATAATCGGGCACAGGGTAGCAATCAGGATCACGTTTCAGAGCGCAATTAGTCGATACACAAAATAATAGAAGTCATTCCACGTCCACTCGGGCTGGCGTCGCGGACGGAAGTTAGTGTGTAATATGATTAATCGTTTGTCCAATTGTACTTTTTTATAAAAATAAATGCAAAAAAAGTAACTAAAAATATTAGACGTAGACGTGTTGTTAAGATGTACTAATTATATTAACGTAAGGGAGGTAAAAAAAATACTGAAAAAAACAAACAGTTATAGGAAATCCATTATATTTTAATTAAAATATCGTAACCGTCTTAACACACAACTTAATTGGATTATTCTATTAATCGTAAACAACGTAATAATGAAATCGTAAATAAATCATAAACAGCATCCCAATTAATTTAATCAGTAGTATTTTTGAAATGCTAATATTTCTTGTTCCCGATTTGTTTTCGCTTTAAAACTCCGGGGAACCAAACGTCTCTTTGAAGCGTTAAAAATATGCCTGATTTCAGAAATATCTTACGGTAACTAATGAAAAAAGTTTCAGAGTATCCAACTAAGATTTACACCCTTTTGGGCCACGGGCTCGATAAGTTGCACTTTGAAACATCGTCCTTGATCGTCACGTGAATACTTAAAAGAATTGAAAGCGGGTTTTATAAGTTTTTCCACGAATTGAAATGAAAACGAGAGAGTACAGAAAGAAAAGTGATGAGATGAAGCCATCACGTCGTATGAAGTTGTCGTCCGTACGAAGTTATTATGAGGATCCGAACGGGGTCGGGATTGAAGAGAAAACAGTCAAGTGCGAGTTACGAGAAAACAGTCTGGTCTTTTGCAATAAGTATTTTAAAAATGTTGGCTATTTTAAGCCAGTGCTTACCTACGGGGGTTTTGAGCATCCTTTTTAAAAGGCGCCGCCGTAGTGTTCGAGAAAAAACTGTATATTAGTTCGGGTAAAAAGTTTTTTCGTATTTTATATACAAATTCAAGATAATTATTATCACATTTTATTTACATTCAATATTTATAATATGTATGTCATTTTGTTCAACGATTTGTCGTCATTTTGTAGGTAGTAACATAATCCTGTTGCTGTAGAAATTTTGGGACTTTTGATCAAAAAACTACGACAAGTAGTTTTGACAGTCTTTTCTTGATGTTAACCCTTACACTAACTAGAAACTCTGAAAATACCGAAACAGGTTGAAGCTATATATAAGTCAGAATTATAAGGTGGATGTACGAGGGGCGGCTGATAAGTTCGCGGCCTAAGGCATTAAATGAAAGAAAAGTACGAGTATTTTATTTTTATTTTTCAATATAGTCTCCCTCAAGCGAAATACATTTTTCACATCTGGTGTATAACGTCTTCAAACCGCCCAAAAAATATTCCTTCAAAATGGCTTACTACAACCATCTTCATTTGATTGCCATCAACAAATCTACGACCACGTAACTCCTTTTTTAAATTGGAAAAAAGTAAATAGTCGCTGGGAGCTAGATCTGGGCTGTAGGGTGGGTGGTCAATTTCCGAGAAGCCCGTGTTCTTCAGGGCCTACTTCGAAACCCGCGCCGTGTGGACAGATGCATTGTCTTGTAAACAGTAAACAGCACTGCGCGCGATAACTTCCCACGTCGCTTCTGTACGACTGCCTCTCGTGCCTAACCCAATAAATTCGCGTAATATTGGCCATTCATAGTAGTCCCCTTTGGCAAGTAATCAATTAGTAAAACACCTTCACTATCTCAAAAAATTGTCGCCATGAGCTTCGATGCCGACTTTTGAACCTTGAATTTCTTCGGCGGCCTTTCTCCTTTTTTCGTCCATTGCATGGACTCCTGTTTAGATTCCGGATTGTATTGACGAACCCAGGTTTCATCCACGGTTACAATTCGGTCGCAAATTTCGTCTATATTATCCCCGACTAACTCCAAAAAATCCTTACTTGTCTGAAATCGCCTCTGCTTGTCAAACGGCGTTAGCATTTTTGGTACCCAACGCGCACTGATTTTTCTCATATTCATATGCTCGTGTATAATTTCTCCAACTTGTTTTTTACTAATCTGCAACTCTTCAGCTATCTGCCATAATTTTATTCTTCGGTCGGCCAGTACAAATTTTTCGATTTTTCGAACATTTTCCTCCGTCACTACCGTTACAAGACGCCCTGGGCGAGGATCTTCTTCACAGCTCGCTCGTTCTTGTTGAAATGAGCGAGCCCATTTTTTGACCATCGCATACGAAGGCGCAGATTCCTGAAGAACTGATACCATGTCTTCAAAAATTTCTTTGGGCGTTTTTCCTTTCTTTACGAAGTACTTTATTACGGCGCGATGTTCAATATTACTGAGATTTGAAGATTCGGCTGACATGTTGACGTTTGTGCTTCGACAGATAATTTGTTAATGACTTTAACAACGAAAGGAAGCTATATTTATACTAACAAGAAGTGTCGCAATTAATGGTAATAGTTGTGAAATAATGAGTCATCGCTAAGTACCTTGGGCCGCGGACTTATCAGCCGCCCCTCGTATTGACACTTCTCAATCAAACTTTCTCAACATTTGCTGAGTGCTTAAATATGTGTTTGGTCTAGAATTACCATGGTGAATAACCACACCCTTTCTGTTGATTGATTCTGGCCTTTTTTTCTCTACTTTTTGCTAGGGTCTAATCAGCTCTCTACAATAAAAATAGGAATTCAAGGTTTTGCCTGGAGGTAAAAGCTCATAATGAATAATGCCGTTTCAATCCCACTATACATATAGCATCAACATATTGCGAGTTTATCCGGGTTTTGCTATGGTCTGTGGAGATTGCTTGTCTTTTAACCATGATCTTTTCCGCACGTTCTTGTCGTAGATAATCCATTTTTCATCATCAGTGGTCAATCTTTTAAAAAACGGTTCGGATTCATTACGTTTCAATAGAGAATAGCAAATGAAATTCATTAGATTTCTTTCAGTAAGCCCTTGTGGGACCCAAGTATCGAGCTTTTTTGTGTATCCAGCTTTTTTCGAATGGGTCAAAACTGTTTTGTAGTCTAGCCCTAGCCCTTCAGTTAAATCGTAAGAAATAATATACCGATCTTGTTCTAATATTTCCAAAATTTAATCGACTTTATCTGTATCAGTCGCCTAGAGCGAGGTTCATCTTTGACATCAAAAAATCATTAAGCCAGTTTTTTGCTACTCTCATTGACTCATTGGCCTCATAAACGTCACGAATTGTTTTACGCGATTAGTGTCTTATTTTTCCCTTTCTTGTAATAAAACTTCAAATGTATCTAATTTCTACGTTAGATTCACTTATTTTGGTGGACAGAAAAACAATATAAAAATGGCGGGACAACATTTTTATTTACTTATTTTTCTTTTTTTTAAGTGTCATCTAATTAATGGTATCAAAACTAGCCAGATGCAAACAGATACAAACAGCGCAATTGAAGAGATTTTACTTATAAAACTTTTTAGTTATAAAATACTTATAAACTTTTTTCTCGACTTAAAACGTAGTAATAAACGAATAAAATTTATATACGTGTATAAAGTATTTCGAAATAGCTCTGTTCGCTATATACTACTCTCAATAAATATACAAAGATCGTAAGTCTTAACTTGATGAGGTTAAAGCATGTCTCTTTTATTTCATTTGTTTCAATAGCCTTTGTAATAGTTAAAAATGTTTGTGCGCATGCACCAATTTCCGCCGTGTTTTTCGGGCACATTATTTACAAATGTATGAGCAGGTGTTTTTAAAAGAAATTTTAAAAGAAAATTTAGCAATAAAACAAATAACAGAGACTAATCTGTTGTAAACATTTCAGTATCAATTATTATGCAGATATAAGCAAAAAATAGTACAATTATTCTAATTAGAATATATCATATTCGAATTACAGAATGTTATCTGTAAATAAAAGGGCTAAAAAAAACGTTGTTGTTACGGAGTAAGCCGCAGTGATTCGCCCAGTAAATCATTTCAGGTGAATTTATATTGTATTATCAATTTTCCAAAACCATGTCTGGGATATTGCCGAAAACTAGTAATAATATAAACTCATGCCTATTTCCCAGAAGGGTAAGCAGAGACTATAGATTCCCATATGATACGTATCTTTACATGTCTCTCTTGCCCCACTAACATCCATCAACAAAGTTAACAAACCAAAAATATTTACAAGTAGAAGTGTGCAAAATATAGTTTGTGTGTTAAGAGGTATAGACGATGTGATGGTAAATTTCAAGAGATTGATCATGTTAATAAAGATACATTTGTTCGTTACATTTTGAACGAGAAAGTTGTCCAACAACAGAACATGACCCCATCAGTTGTTTGAAAAAGAAATGATGTAATCAGATAATCTGTCATTATTTCATTGCAAATGTAGTAAGTAGTTCATGCTGTAACCTTACAAATATTTCTAAAAATTCCTTTCACATATAAAACTAACAAAAAACTGTTTAGTCAAATAATATAAGCAACGAATTAAGTTGAATGTTTTAAAAAGATAACCTTCTGATTTTTAATATCAATTTATTAATTATTAATATATACTCATTACATAATTAACAATTTCGATTGCAATAGAATAAACTTTGTTAGTTAAATTTAGAATATATAGTTTTGAACGTTTACAATATTTTTATAATTTTTAATTTAACTATTATTGATATATTGATTATTTTAATTTTATTGTGAATATAATTGTTATCCTAACTTCCCAACAAGCTCTGCTTTGTTCTCAAGTTGTGCGCGGCCAGGTGACCTTTCGACCATCATCATAGCTGAATACGGTTATGCGTTTCTATTGTCCAACGTACTAACGAACCACCATAAATTATTTTTTTATTTAATTATACAAATAATAAATATAAACCTGCTTGTTGTCCAGCCACATTCATAAAAAGTGCTCGAAATTTTATATTACCGCCTTTCCAACATGGCGGACGCGCTTGCGCGTAAGTTGTCGTGAAAAGGTCTATTGTTTCATATCAGTTCAGTTTCACATGCCTCGTCTTTTTTAATGCTCTTCTAATTTGTTCTATATTAGGTTTTCCAGGGCACCCCTCATCTTTATCACGCATTTCCAATTTACTGACTCTTTTCTTGAGTCTATTTTCACTTTCAATAATTAAACCCTCTCAACACAACATTTTCCCCTAAAACTTCTCGCTACCTCATCTCACAATTTCTATATTTGTGTTACAAGGACAATTTACTCAGCATACTCAAGGACCACATCACAACTGATTTCATTTTACTTTCGTACTTTTTCTGCGACCTTCAATTAACTTCAAAGAGACCTCTAACTATTTTTTGCAGAAAACTCAGACTAGACTATTATGTTTGAGGCCAGTAGGGAATTACTCTGTTAGGTTGTACTATACAAAAATGATTGTAATTATTTTTTTTAAAGACTAAAAATATCTTAATCTTCACTTTTTTCAAATCTTGTGTTTGCGTTTTTTGCACTATTTAACACATATATAATAAATATATTTTTTACCTTCAGTTTAAATAGTTGGTGAAGAAGGAAAACAAAAATAATTGCTGATATGTATTTTTAATACTAATTTTCCTTTTCAATACAAAAATAGAAGTGTAATAGTGGTTGTGTATATTTATTTTGATAATAATTGTATATAATTCATCCATTGTTATATATTCCATATATAACAACGGACGAAGTATACAGAGGAACCATATTCAAAAAAACATGTGTATTTGAATACTGTAGTTACAGTTCGAATCATGAAACTTGTTACTTAAAAAAATTTGTAATTTTCTACATTTAACGAAATTATTAACGAAACTGAAATACATATTAGACGAAAAACAAAAATAGGATTTTATTTCTTTTTTGAATGTAATTATCACCGGTTATTCTATTACATATTAAAAAAAAACAGATATACTTAAATTATCAAAGTTCGAATTAATTAATAAAGGACATCAAACTTAAGATACATATTAAGGATTCATCTGTTACATTCAGAGAAAAATTGTTGATAAGTGGTAAAGGGAAGTTTTCATAAATGCAAAATAAATACTAATTCACTGAAGGAGAAGTTGATGGAATCTTATCGTAAGATCAAGCTATAACAAAAATATCATTTATGACAAAATTAAAAAAAGGTGCTGAACCAAACAAAATTTTATACGAGTTGGGGTAAAGTAATAGCAATAGCATCGCCGATACAACAGGTCAACTAAATCCTTATAAACGTTGAAGTACTACATTGTGGAGAACCAGATATCTAATACATTTCTACAAGAATAAGAGGATATTTCTAATAACATTTAATTAAATTGTTTATTTTATCTAGGCTATTACGAATTGTGGAAATTATAGAGGAAAGGAGCTCGAAATATGAAACTCACGCCTTTGAAATATGAGAAATTCGTCGTAATAAAAAGGTTAAATAAAACTGTCAGTAATATAAAAGTATTCTTGCGCATTAATTTACGGAGTGGGTACCACAGGCGAAATTGGCTTGCTGTACTTGTTAAATACATTAGTTTGATTATTCAGTCAACCTTCCGTTCATGTCATTCTTGTATTTCAACCAACATAAGGCCATGTGATCTGTACGGAATCCAAATTTTATGCCACACTTATAATGCTTAAAGCAATTTTAAGATTATAGCACTCTATAAACATTTATTTTCAAAGTGGAATGCATTTTTTTCTACCTCCGTTAGCTTATACTAGGCGTCGGCTGCGGACGTGACAGCATCAAAGTTGTTCCAAGAGCATTTTCACTCGCAGTTGCAACAGTTGCATTATTATGTTCTCGTATTTCCTAATGAAATGTTGTGACTAATAGTACGATAGGCAAATTAAACTTCGAAACGCGGTATCCTAAAATTCCCTTCAATCGAAAACTACGTTTTTCTCTAACAATGAAGTTAGAGATGAGAGAATATCAGCTATTCTTTTTTGTAAATCTTCTATAATACGGAAGCAACTCTAAAAATAAAAGTAACACTATTACATTTCTTGGATTCGAATCCAAAATCTCAATCCGAAACCAAATCCGAATTGATCTTCAACATTACGCGTTTTTTTTTATAATACATTGTTACATCTATAGACTTGTAGTCCATACTTTTTTTTTGATTGAAGTCTTTAATTTTTGTTTATACATTGCTGTTTGACAATTAATATGAACAGTATTCATCATTCAGTATCACTTATTTACAATATATACACTGTCACTTCCCTATTAAATCTACTTATATATCTAGTTACATATCTTTTTTTTCGGGTCCGATCTTGATCTTGTTTTGCAGCACCTGTTCACAGGGTTGACGTTGAGGCGGCCATCGCCCAACTCTACTACATTTGAGGGAGTTGAGTGATCCGGTTTCCCCGCCACCACGAGCCAGACCATTAAGTATCCGATCGGATTTTTTTTTTACCATAAGTCTTAAATACTACTTACTTGGTACATTATATATTTATTATTTAGACACATCACTTACATTTTTTATATATTTTTTAGACATACATTGCATTTAGATATACATTGCGGCGTAAGAAAGAAGGATACAATGTCTGTTTTTCGGCAAGGGTGGCATCAGAAGTCCGCATCGTCTGTTTACTGTTTCCAATTTTCTGCGTGGACGTTCATGATTCTCTTGTCCCTATTTCGAATGGCTATTTTTGCATTGTTGTCCTTTATTTTGTTTTCGCTGGCAGCCACGGCCCTTCTAATGAATCTGCCGATTGCGTGTTCACCGTCCTCTGTGTGGTACACACAACTGACGGTGTGGCGCGTTATTGCCACCACGGCATGTGATACACTATCGTGTATTTTATATTTCGCCGCGATCCGCACGATGACAGTTCCTTCGGACGTCAGGCTTTGTGCCTTGTGGATGGTCAAGAAACGTGTTCCTTCTCCCTCTCTGACTCCCTGGGTGATAAGTGATTCTTTCTCTACCTGTGTATATGTTAGTTAGAGTGTATTTGGGAGATCTTTCTGGATGTTCGCGTTACTGTATCTCTCCATCAGCAATGACCGGACTCGAGTCACGAATGAGTATATGTCAGTGTATACTTCGTTAAGGGCATATGCTATATCCATCGGGTTCCTGTGGGTATAGAGCAGTTAATTTGTGACTGTTGCCACCAGGTTTGGTCGAATGTACTTTATTTCGAAGAGGTTCAGCCTATCGATAAAGGAGAGTTGGTTAACATCATCTATCACAAGGACCTCTTTTGCACCCGCAAGCCGTGTCGCCATAACAATGGCTCAAAGTGGCTCATGAGGGCCTCATCTGCGATCAGTTGATCGCAGCTCTTCGGCCTTTGGAAACCATTCACCAAAACCGACGCCATCGTTCTCACTTTCTGCATGCGTCGACTTCCAGTCGGCTAGCAAGATTCTTTTTGAGGTCTCTTGCTACTTCTCGTATTGTGGTGATGACAATGTCCCTCCCTAATTCAAAGTGCTTTACGACCTATGTTGTTTTACCGCAGCTTGAGACTCCATTGACCCATGTTATATTGGGCACCTCCCAGTTTTCCCGGGCGTCATCGGAAGCTTTACTTTTTGCGACGGTTTTTACCATCTTCAAGATTCGCTCCTCTAGCATAACCCTCGTATAACCCTAACATTACGCGTTAGGATCAATTCCTGCATCTGACACTACATATATATCTTAACTTTAAGATACTCAATTTTCCAGTTACTCTTATAACGTCAAATTTGCAAATTAAACTTAATATTATCGTTGTTATGCGCAGTTCTTTTGCAGAAAATGTGATCTCAAAATTATTGAACGTTTCAAGCCTCAAATTTGTTTGAGGTTTGAAACGTTCAATAATTTTATGTTGATAAAACATGTGTTTATTAGCACTCACAATATTGCACTTTGAACTAACGAATCCTATATATTTCGTATTATCATTTATATTATGCAAAGTTATCACGGATATGGCTGGAATAACATAATTTTCGTCAACCAATCCACTACTTATACATTATATATTTACTGTAGTGTTCACTAATGCATGTAGAACATTGCCTTCCAAGGTTTTTTTTTGTATATAGGTGCTTGTTTGTCGGCGTTCAACCTTTCCGGATGACGGTGCGCGCACGGTCTTTATATAAATATTTACAGTTGTAATCCTCCTGCGTTGGTTAATACTAAGCCTGTTCATATCGTCCTCCTTATTTGCATGTGGTATCATGGGCCACTGAGTCGCAACTGGTATCGTGACTGCCCACGGTGCGCGCCTCTTCCAACGTCCACTTCCTCGGATGTGTTGTCGTTTTTAACATACTTTTTGTATCTCTGTTTTACTGGATCTAAAACCAAATGTATCTATAACCATAGGGTATTTACAATAATTGTCTAAGTACCTTAACAATAACGTTTTCAAGTCTTTCGCTAATTCGAAACTTTGGACAATAAAAGTCCTCTTTAACTGTTACAACAGTAGTCTTCTCATCTGTGCTTACCGCCTTTTTGGCTAGCGCCACTAACTAGTAGGGTAACATACTTTTGTTTATTGTTTACGTAGATAACAAAGAATAATGGAATTTTTAATAGTACATTAATCTTCACTTTAAAACAATTCCATTACGATGTCAAAGGCACTAGTAACTGTTGCCTCAGAAAACCACGTACTGGACCCGTAAATTTGACACAGCTTCTTCTGAGCCTCATCCCATCTATGTATGATTGCAATCACTTTAAAACTTTGCAAAAAATTCTAAATCTACGCTGGAAACGCCTTCAAGACGACTTTTATCGTTTGTGTATTTATATGCAGATAACTTTGATATCCTGGACCGATACAGAAATCTTATTAATCTTCTGATTATATCATACCTGGTGCTTCCACAAAATGCTCTGTCTTTATTTTTAAACCTACTAAGACTGTTTTCAGAGGCATCCATTAACGTCATACCACCTCATCATAGCGATTATTATTGTTGCGTGGGTACAACAATAACATCCGCTATAATGAGATGGTTAGTAAAATAAATACAATACATACACGACTGGAGATAGTGCGGCATGTGGGTATGATCGCTAACTAAGCGTTAACAATGTGCCAAGACAATCCACAAGAGATCGCCGCCGCTAAGTATAATTAAACGAGCGTCGCCATCGGCGTGAGAAACGACAGATTCGACATATAGAACGTATTTTCCCTGTCGAGACGTATGGCGACCTCGGCGACCGGAAGTATTAGTTTGTTTTCGATGTCCCACATCTCCCGCCGTCGAGTCGATCCGAGATGGGTGCGGCGATTGGACGAGCAGGTACAATGATGGCGTTAAAACGCCAGGCGAAGGATTTATCTATTCGCGGAAGACGCCCGATCTTACATAAGGAAAATAAAGGACCAATGGAATATCTCAAATATTTGAATATCAATAACATTTTGATGTGCTTCATAAGAGAAATATTTATATTGAATGGCTACTAGATATCCGGGTTTCCTTTCCGAAAATATTTTATTTTTGTGCGATATCTACCTACAGCACATTTTTGCGACATGGAATGTCCTCTTATAAATACAAGTCCTAATATTTTCTGTCATCAAAATATTGATAGCTATAAAAAGAAATTGGTCCACCGTTTCGTTATTTGTAAAATTGGTATACAGAATCCATTTATTTTCAAAAGGAAATTTAATATCAATTAGTACTTTTCCAATATCTTCAATTAAAAAGTTTAGAATTTAGTAAATTTCACCTCTATTTAGTAAATTCCAAACACTATATTCTCAGAAGCGCTGAATAGAGGTTTGTTTATTTTATAACTACATGTATAATATCCTATTTATTGTAATTTCCTTACAATAATTAAGTTTAAGCCTATAAAAAAACTTATTTGGTCCTCAAGGCTTGCTATATTAAAATTTAAGGCCGTTTACAGTTCACATATTCATTTTCGTAGATTGCACTTTTTTCCTCTTTATCTTTTTATTTGGAAGGTCAATATCAGAAAAATTATATATAAAAAAAATGTATTTTCACTATTAATTACACTTATCTATTTGAAATGCCTCATCGTAAATATAGATTGAATGAGGTAACAACTTTTTTATGAGATTTATTTGTGATTATTTGAATTAAATAATACAAAGTTAAAATTTAATCTGTAACAAAAAAAAGACCAATCAAATGATAATCCAATTTCACCTTAAAACTGTTAGGGGAAATTTGGGGTGATTGGGAACAGTTAAATATCAAATACTTCCAACTGTGCACACTTTTATGAGACGCTCTAAGCACCGCTCGGTGCATTCGCAGAGGTGAGGAGGAGGGACTGCAAGCCTTCTGTCATTGGGTCGTATTAATAAATCGCTCTTAACTCTAAGAGCTGTATTCAGTAAAGTTTCAAGATCTGTTGCTAATTAATAAATGGTACTTAAGATTGGTTTATGGTAATACATATCAGCGGAGTGCTGTGAAGTAACATCTGTGTATTGACGTATTAATAAACGTAACTTGCGCCTTGCGTTATGTTTTAAGATACCGTATTGAACAATATTAGCTGAGTGTGGTTATTAGTTCACTTAAGATAGAATAGACAAAGACAGTAGAAAGATATAGAAAATAGAAAAAAACAGGGAATAATGAAAGATATTGATATTTATAATTATGATGATGACTACGGTGACTAATAGATTTCGGTTGCAAAAGCGATATATTAGGGATATGAAAAATCTTTTTGAATATTGGTCGCCGTCTCAACTTCAGAACAGATATAGGTTTTCAAAAGATTCATTGTTCGTAATAATCTCTTTAATAAAAGAAAACTTACAAAAATCTGATAACAGAAGACTTCGCATTGCACTTGATATAGCGATTTTATTGACATTAATATTTTATGCCAAGGCATCATTTCAGGTAGAATATAGGTTACCTTTCATAATTTTGCAATGTTTAGAATTCGGTATTATATGTGACTAATCTTTTTGCACATTGCAAACAGTATGCAGTGTCTTATTCACTATCTCACAACCGACAGCATCTAATATTATTACTAAAGTATCATACTTATTGAATAGTCTAATCTACAACTATATTCAATTTCCTGAAGGATCCAGAATCATATCAAACAGAAATTTCTTCAAATGGGAAAACATGAACTTTGGCCTGGATTAGCAGAAATCGACGGTGTAATCTATTGTACACATATTAAAATAGTTGACACTCTCGGATGTAACTATCATGAAGTTTTTCGGAACAGGAAATCCTATTTCTCGCTCAATGTCGATGCAGTGATTGGACCAAACATGAAGTTTCTGGACATTGTAGCTAGATGGGCCGATAGCATGTACGATTCAAGGATACTTTAAATGTCTGCAGTATACCAGAAATACAACCAAGGCATTTTAAGTGGAAGTCAAGTACGTCACAGTTATACCCTAGTTTACCATTGCTCCTCACTTCCATTATACTTTCACCATATAACCTCCTTCTGAACCTTGATCGAGCTCACGCTAAAATAAGAAACGTTCTTGAACGTACATTTGCGATGTGGAAAAAGAAATTTCCTTGCTTAAGTAAAGGCTTAGGAAATAAATTGAGTACAGTCCCAAATACAATTGTAGCTACTGCCGTTCTGCACAATCTATCATTTATTTTAAAAGGTATTTTGAATGGGAAAACAACGAATAATTGAACTATGAAAATCCACTACCTGAATCAGAAAGAAACTTATATAATCCTATATAATAATAATCCTATATTAGCAGATTCATTGTCAGGATTTGTCGTTAGACAAAGTATTCTTGACTCTTTTTACGCACAACAACATTAAAACATATTGTTTTTTTTTTCAGCTAAGTATTACAATAGGATTGTAAAACTTATTCAAAAAACTTCTTACTTCCTTTTGTGTCATTTTTTTTTGCTTATTGGCCTTGAAATAATATGCTTGAACTATTAAAATTTTAATTCTTTTCTTGTTTCGTAAACATCTTTAAGTTAGAATTACGTCCCATATTTTTTAAATTACATTGTTAATATGTATACTTAAGTTTTTATTACATATAAGTTTTTTAATATAAGCTTCTTAAGAAAGTTCTCATGAAAATCTCTTTTATTACAATGCTTTTTGAACTTTGAATGTAAATAAATTTCTGTGCCCTTTATATGTAGGAATTTTGCACAATAGCCCCTGAAGCAGTAAATTTGTAATTATTGCCTATTGTAATGAGTAATGAGCATACTTACCATGTGAACCCTACTTCGAACAGTATTACAGTGCAGTTTCTTTTTAGTAACAATTGTGATTTGAATATCACTCTTTTGAGTAACAAGAAACGACATCAGATGGACATATAGGAATGTTCCGTATTACCTCTATTAGTAAGTTGATCTTGTAAACACATTTTGATTCAAGAAACTCTTTTAAATGCCTCCAATAATAAAAAGAAAACTGCACCGAAGTACGAATTGATGATCAGTTGCCGTACAATAGATGTCAAGAGAAAAAAGCTCACTTTGAGCTTAAAAAGGTAAAGAATCAACTAAAAATTTAAAAACAACATAAACCCTTTGTATAAAAAGCCACAAGTTAAAAATGTAGCGGTCACTATGGTTTTGATGATAGCTTTAAAAGATAAAAATACAGAAACCAAAAAGAAGTATTACTATACAGTAATATTCAAGTAATATTACAAGGTTATACAACCTACAGAAAAAAATATAAATTCCCACCTAGAAAAGATTGGATTAAGTGCAACATTTGTAACAATAGGGCACATGAAAAATATTCACGAGCTAGTTTAGAAAGACTCACGTGTGTGAATTATGTTAACGTAATTATAGTATTTACAGACGTTTAATTATGTTGTTTATAAATATCTCATATAGTTTCAATTTCCACCGTGGATTGATTTTAATTCCCCTAGATAGTCTCGAGCGAATAGAAGTTTTTTTTTTGCCGTGGTTGTGTCTATGCTTTTGTTTTCAATAGTTGTTATCGCGTTAACAGTGGCTATGTGCACTAATGCTATCTGTTGATGCATAAAGGAATGAAGTCTAGCATAAAGAAATGAAGTTGAGCAACGTGAAGGAAATTACCGACTTCTTTCAGTTATGTACTAACAGATGGCGTTGTTTAGATCTATGTTTTTTATTTGGAAATGTTCGACATTGATTATTATTTTTCTTCCATAAGTTGTTTTGTATATCTTTGAATTTCAACTATACAAGTCAATATGCTACTTACAAATCCAATGATATACTTTGATATAGTAGGTATGCATATGGTGTCAATTTCCGATATCTAAATAAAAGGAGAAATATTGTTATTTCATTAATTCTGTATTTAGTTACAACTAATATTGTAATTTACGTTACATTACGGTACAAGTTCGGGTGTTTTGTTTGTACACCAGAGATTAAATTAAAATTTAGGCATTAGTTACTCTGCGTACAGATAAGAACGTCTGTACTTCTGAATGTCTACTTAGCTAATGGATACTAGCAATTCCAGAAGAGTCACAATTCCCCTACTGACTTCTTGGAAAAGAGTAGGATATTTAACAGAAAGGGAATAGGGATAATGGGGGTTTGGAGAGGAGAGTCGGTCATCGGAACTCTCGCTCACTGGGCGAAATCCAAGAGCGGAAGCTGCTTGCAGCTGTGTCAAGGATACAGCGAACCAGAATTTTTTATAATATTTTTTGTATATAGTACATTGCAAAAAATGTTCTCATCTTTATTGTGTAAGTATATAATTATTGTTACATTAAAAGTCGATTTTGTGATACGTTTGCGATTTCCTTTTATTATTTTACTGTTGTAAATTAAGTGTTATTATTCCAATTTACCCTATATACCATCTTAATATACCTTAACTCTTTTCAACTTTTAAAAAAAATAGAACACGATAAATCGTTTCATATTATTTTGAATTTCTCCAGAATTTCTCCAGAAAAGAAGTTTTTAATTTTTACGTATTTATAATCCCTAACATTATTAACACAAAGAATTAGGGATGAAAAGAAAAAATGCCATTGAAATTATAACAAAACGTTTTATTCTTCTATCCTTCGCAATTTATCAGACAATAACATTTTTCGTTGTCTGTTTTTGAATGTAAATTACATACATTTCATTACGTTATCGTTGGTATCGCGTATTCGTATTTCACAATAAAAGAACACATAATAACTAAATTTGAAACATTCTTGTACATAAAATAAGAAATTTTTTAAAGCAATTTTAGACAAAATATCAAAACGTCCAACTAAAATGGGTAAGTTTAAATTTGACAGATTCTTTTTCGTGGACGTAACTGCTGATCGAAAGCTGCTAAAATATTTTGGCCAAAAAATTTCTAGATGGAAATTCTTATTTGCAAGGTCCAATAAACAGTAATATTTGATATACCGCATATTTTCGTAAATACGAACGAGCTATTTCATTCATGCAAATAATTTATGTAAATAGTCGTCCGTGGTTCACTGAACACGCAGGATTGGTAGCAATATCGATTCTAAGCAATGCATGCAAACATCCCGAGTTGGACGGGTGATCGTTTCGTCCTAGTCTAGTGACATATCTAATATCGCCGCGGTTCGAAAAGCACACCGAGAGCGTTGTTCCTATTGGAGCCACCTTCGTTACCGAGTTAAATAAGAAGGATTTAAGGTGACCTGGAGCTATCTGACAGCTACCTTGGTCGCTTGATTTATGCTCATCATTCCACCGATCCGAGCGGTAGCCACATGATGGTGGTCTATCCCACTTCATACTTGAATTGCGGCCTGCTTTCCGCATTGAGGCTGTTGGTGTACGGAATTCATGACGCATAGGTTTTGCGCTCGCTTATCCTTTAAAGCCGACCTCAATTACACAATCATTGCGGCACCACTTCTAAAATGTACCCTTTTCTATCACGATGTGTTACTGACATCCGCGCTCTATAATAGTAAGTTTAGTCCAAAGAAATATTTCGTCGGCTAAGCGCAAGAAGTCACAAAATAATTTTGTTTCAAAATATTAAATCTCGGATTTCATGTATTCAAGTGCACGTTTAATTAAGTTTTTAAGGTAAAAGGGGTAAAGTGAAAATGTAGCAATAGCATAGTGAAAAAAAAAATATTTATTTTCAATTCAAACCTTCAAAATTTGAGGAATAGAGGTTTTTTTTAAAAAAAATAAAAACTAGTTTTAGTGACTTGGCAATCTACAAAATAATCTATATTAAACGATGATGAATTTTAGAAGTATGAAACACAATGTCTTTAATAATAATTTTACAAACTGTATTTGTGTTGTAGTTGGAATATTGTAATAATTTGAAACATTTTTTTGAAAGAAAATTCTATGTAATAAAGGATGAGTTAATAAAAATGCAATGAAAGAATATTTGTTCAATCAACAAAACAATCGTATTCAAAAACATTTTTTGTGTGTAGATGGTCAAGTATCTTAGATTTGTTACTTTGAAAGTCTTATTTATATAATACATTTTTTTTTGATTAAACAAACACAGAAATATAATGTCTTCATTTTGCTTTTTTTTCTTTATTGTTCTCATTACTTAACCATCAAAACTTTCATCCGGTAAATATACAGACCCTTTTTTTTCTGGTGAATCCATCCTAAAGCCACTTGTAAAGCTAACTTGATGTTATATATTTCTTTCACATTTTTAAAAAATCTATTTTCATTGGTTTCTTGATTGGTTAAGGATTATTATATGCTTTTTTAGTTGGTATTGATTCATAGTTTTTCTGTCCGTGTCTTCTGATTGCGTCTCTTGCCGTCGACGACGAGATCTTAAATTCATTGTAATATTTGAATGAATTCATTGTGAAATAATTTCTGTTTTATTCTTATCGAAGTGTAAACTTCTTTAGCACCGTTGTGTTTTGAAACTTGATGAAATGATACAACGACAGTAAAACGACAAAAAACATACACATGTTTATGATTTTGTTTGCGAAAAAATGAGATAGAACTTAAGATAAAATAGAATACCTGTGAGATAATGAGATAAAATATGAGGTGAGATACATACGACATACGGGAGAAAAAGTGTTTGAGTGCGCCTGCGTATTCTCACTTGCTGAAACTGAAAACATTGAGTTTGAATAAAAAACGTAAAATAACTATTAAACTTGATACCAATTTTATATCATAAATATGCCCTACAATCGTCCCACCCCTGATATCGCATTCGTCTCATTCTATGGTAGTTTCTTTTTCTGAAATGTTCACTTTTAACGCGTGTGAACCACACATATTTTTTTTTAAAGGTAATTTTTATCCTTCATCAAAAAAGACTCATTCAAATCCTTGTAAGGGTTAAACCGTAACCGTACCTAATTTGCACCATATTTATTTATTTTTTGAATTTCAAGCATTTAATTTTTCAACCAGTGAGCAGTTTCATAATTATTGTCTACAGAACAATTTTTGCATGAAATAGTTTGTTAAATATTCACTATTTAACATGTCTTATATAAGTTCCAGGGCTATGTAGGTGTTTTTAAATATCTGTTGCTAAATAAAAAATGGAAGAATAGAATTGTCTAATAAGCCGCCGTGTGCACTGCGTTGGCCTTTGGTTCTGTCGGCATTATTGATGTTTGTTTATTTTTTATTTTTAGGTGGATTTATTTTGCAGGGAGAGGAACTTATGAGAGAAAATAAAATTGTTTGTTTGTCAGACGTGACATGGTTACGACTTGTTTGTATTAGATGATTCAATACTTTCTAAAAGACCAGTCGTCAGGTATAAATGGTGAAATGCAGCATGCATAAAAAGAGTTTTATTTCTGCGATCGGAGCGTTTATAGAGTTAAGTACGCTCAACGATAAACTGGTTCTGTAGCGATTTATTGTAGTTCTGTATTAATGAATATACGCCTTTTATTGTTTTACGTATTTTCTTATCTGATCTCAATGTTCGAATCCCTGATAGAGTAATTTCCTAACAATATTTATTGTTCATTAAAGGATTACATTAGGCTGGGTTAAGCATTTGTATTAAAGATATTTTTGTTTTTAATTTACTATCTGTGTAGAGATTATTAATATTATATGCAATTATCTATTTGTTTCCTGTGTGTATTCATTTTTATTATTATATATATATGGTTATTACACACCTAAAAAAGACAGAGATCATTTAAAGATGCGTATTCTTTGCGTGGAAGTATAATTTTATAGTGCATTTATGTATCGCATGCTAAACATGGTCTCGAAGAGAGACCCAATCAGAGGCGGTGATTTGAGGTCTTCCATATGGTAAGGCCACAAATCGGTGTCCAAACTATGACAGTGATTCGTACAGAAAATGTGCAAGTGTGTGGTCGTGTCCGATACGATAAATGCAGCACATACGTGCAGTCCTAATAGTGCTTATGTCGAGTTCGAGCTTTTAAAATTTCTGAATAAAAGTGTTGAGCCGCTACCCGTTGTTCATCATTTATACATGCACCGCGAAGAAGTGTACTCCCGAAGTGTACATAGGTGAGGGCTTACCGCCGCGAACGTAGAAGATTTATCAGAACTCTTAGCTTAATATCGCTTCGTGAAGAAAGTTTCAACCTCCCACATATATCAGGCGAACGAAAATAAGGGGTTGCTGAAAAACGGGTCGCCTTTTTATTATATTGTGATTCAATATGAAAGTTCATAATGCTGTAAAACACGTGACAACATTAATAATAGCTTCATCGTTTGAACAGGTCAGATAAGTGCGGCCGAGGCATTCTCACAAACATATCCCGACAAATCGGAGGAACAGTTAATAGCCGTGCGTGGAGGAAAAAAACGCGGGGTTGGAGATTGCGTGATACATTGTGCCCGCATCCGAGCGAGCGAGGAGCGTGAAGGCGGTCCTAAGCGGTACCTTTGATGTTCTCTACAAACACGGCCCGCCGCGAGTCGCATCTTCACGGCTACGGGAACACGTAACGCGACGAATTGAGATATAAAGCTAGAGGAAGGGGCGGAATTAGATTCCTTTTTTTTTGTTTCCGGATAATAAACACGAGATTGGTAGGTGAGCGGGTATTGAGATACGCTCTCATAGTCGCCGTCTGTATATTAAAGTTGATGTGAATTGAAACTCGAAATATCTCTGTTTCGTGGGTCATGACACAGCTCTTGAAATTTATGGGTCACAATACATTATATTACGAATGTAGCACATTACAACCCGTTCGGGAAAGAGTTAGCCTTCTAAGAGAATGAGCAAAATATTTATGAGTGGATATTTCTTAATGCTATCATATAAAACCATAACCAAAGACGAGATTATTATAGAATGAAACATTCCGGTAAAAACTCGAGACGAGTATGTCCAGGGAAGTATGTCTCTTAATATAACAACTTTTTCATCAATCATTTGTTTAATTTGAATTTGTATAATATTACATTTTATATATTCGTAGGAATTCTGATAAGCATTAGCATACAGATCTTTAAATAAATTCGTAACTAGCACAATCGACTGATATATTATATAATATTATTATTTCTAATTCTGAGTTTATGCCGATCACTCTTAAACATTCATACTTACACATAGACGGACGCAAGTACGCACGCACGCTCGCACGCATAAACACACACACCCAGACCCACCCACCCACCTACACACACACACACACACACACGCAGACACACACCCACATAATAAATTGCATCAGCTTTAAAATCCAATCAGTAATTTTAGAGATCTGTGCGAACAAACGGACTGACAAGCAACACAGAATAATATACGAGAAAACAAAATCATTGTTTTCTCGTACCTATATTATTCTTTTTCTATTTTTTTCAACGCACAGATACCGAATCATACTGTTTCATTGTATGTATAGATTACATAGATTGCATTAGAATATATTGTAATGTTGTATTTTCCATTAAGGAGTTTGTCAATGTACGTAAACGAAAGGAATAAAGATACAATACAAAATATTTGATTTATATTCAGTGAGACATGAGCTTCAGGGTGTATGGTCGTTTTTTATGTGACCTCGGACATATAATAGGGTTTAACTTAGATCTAAATTACCTAACTGTTTTATCAATTGAGACATGGTATACATTGTACACATAATTACAATGTAATTAATGGGCGCTACCCGACAATATGTGCCGACAATAATCAAGACATATAATAAAATAATCAAGACATACAAGACATATAATCAACCTTAATCATGTTCACAATCAAACGTTGAGATACATTTGATACAGCCTCTTCGCATAAAGAGCTAATAAAGGTGATCGCTGTTGTACAAAGAGATTTAGGTACCTGATCTCCAACATAGAACTGGGTTCGCTCCCAACCTATATTTGTTCTTGGACTTTCATCTGTTACGAAACATCAGCAGAAGGCAGTGCAGGCAGATGTGTCTTAGCAAAAATACTGCGGGTTAAGGCTGCCTCAGGAATGAAACGCCGTGCACTTCCTAAACGGCGTCTGCGCATCCAGATATCAGACATCCACTTTTGCGGAGGTAAAAAAAATGGATCTTAGAACCACCACAGACACGTGCCACTGATAATAACCGGGATAAAAGATTTCACAGATCACTTCTCTGAACAAAACGTCATATCTACTCGTTGCTTAGGGGGATCCCACGATAAAAACTCACATTAGACAGGAGAAGATTGACTGGTTATAATATTTCTTTGAAAGAAATTCGCTTTTCACAATGTCTGTCTTGACGCTTTTCCAATCAGAAAAAAATACCCGCAAATTTTTGTATTTGAAAAAGTGATCTTCGATATGACATAAATGACAGATAATAGATCAATTTATGGATTGAATAAAATTGACAAATATATATTCAAAACAGATGCTTTTAGATTTCTTCTTTTTTTATTATTGTTTTACTTTGAATAAAAACGAATTATGGGACCATCAGAACAACACTACGATATCTCATTCTGAAATTGCTATCAAAATATCATTTTATAGGGAAATTCAAATTTGCTAGTAAACACCGATGTTTGTTTTTGAGGTGTTACAATATTACACTTATATTATATTATTCCTACCAGCAGTTCAAAAGCGGCCGCTTAGTTGTGGTGTCAAGTTTTTATCGCTCCACTGCAGACGTGTACCTTCCGACAACCTTTTTCCTTCATTCCAGATCGAAGGCTTTAGAACATAAGCTCGCCTCGCCGGCCTGCCGTAGGCTGCAGGCGGTTAACGAGCCCTATCACTGATACGGCGACAAACCCAGGGATTGACGGATTAGTGTCGTCTATGAGCTGCAGCCCAAATGCTTTGTAATTTGATTTAAGTCGAAAATCCTTTAGGATTGTTCCCGGTCAGGAAATAAGTTTGATAACTGCTAATTCGAAGGTAATTCGCCGATTTGTAAGTAAGTGTGCTTAGAAGTATTGATAAAGAAATATGTAAGTAATTTTAAGATTTCTACTGTTGATTAATTAAACACACATAAACATATTCATATAATGAACATTGCGCTTACAGTCTAAGATCAGGGATAGGTAAAAACTTCCTTCATCTTTTAATTGATTGAAGTAATATGTTAAGGACGTATTTAAATGTAAACAGTTTGACAACGTTTAACTTTGCCAGAAAAATCTTGCTGACGTTAATTTTAATCCATTAATTTTTATTTATTATATTTTGTGTTAAATTCCTTCACATGCACATTGAATCGTTCCAGTACTACATCACAGTGTATCGTGAAATTATCATTAGTTGATTGCGACCTTTGCGACTGCTAACATTTAAACATATATATATATATTTTTGTATTTTGGTTTGACAGTAAGTTACTTGAACATTCACTTTGATAACTAAACACATGAGCTGCATTTAGCATTGAACTTTATATCACCATATTTACAACTGTTTTGTCTTGCAAAAAAAAGAAAAGAAAATTCAGCAATAGTTGAAAAAATTTAGTAGCAGGATTTGTCAAGAAATGGTACTAATACTTATTATTTTTTATTTTAATAAGTCCTTAGAACATTAATTTATTTTATTAAGGGACAAGGGAAGGTTTTTCCAATGCCAGGTTATTGACTATTGTGAGAACAATCCAGAAAAAAGTCCAATAATCTACGGCACGTGTGATATAATGGTCGGTATTTACTATCACACTCTTATAATTGAGTACCTCAACGTTTGCGGGTGCGGGGTACGAATAAGAAGAGAAAACGTTGAGAAAAATAAGGAAAATATATAGCAATAAGAAGTTGACACTGTACATATTAAATAGTTAACCACCTACGTATATTCAGCTATATAAATGTAATAAACTAAAAAAGATTAGGTATAACGATTTCTTCATTTTGTATTTCTGAGAATAAATGAACACTTGCCGAAGTTAAGCATCGAGGTACATGCAATTTTATGTAGTTGACATCATTTTTAGGATATCAAACAGTCATGATTACAAACAAAAAAATATATAAAACAATTAGTCGTGGACTATGTAAGTAACAAAATGCCAAAGATTAGTACGTGCGAAGCATAAGTTCCATACCAATTTGTTGCCAGTTTTTGTAACTTGTTACCGCAGGCGCGACTAATGACAATTGTCGACGTGAGTTGGAATTTTTGTTATCTGCTGTGTCGCAATTAACCAATTATGGCTGGAATTTGAGTGTCAAATTGTTTCACGTTTTCTGTCTAGACCGTTTTCCGTCATAAATTTTCTAGACTAATTGCGAGAACGAATTCCTGTCTGCGTGCATTTTCATACTTAGATCTAAGAATTAAATTGCTATGAACTATTGGTGTCTTAATCCCAATAATTTTATTCTCCTATCTATAACCTTTGTAAGATACAGATCATACCCTTAGTTTACAATCATATCTTTATAACTCCGTTATTTTTATATTGTTACTTATGAATTAATAGAGATTTCTTCATTAATATAAGATAAAAATAAGAAAGATAAAGTGAAACAAAAACAATTAATTTGTTATTAAATGCCTCCTAAATTTAATATTAATACAAAACTTTCTAATTTATTTTCCTAGATGTTGGTGTAAAATAAAAATTCGTATTAATTCCGATATGTTTACGCTTCGAAGCGTCGGGATTTGAACTTTTCTTTACAACATTAAAAATGTGCCCGACTTCGGGAATACTTTACGGAATCTAATGAAAAAAGTTTCAGAGAGTCCAATAAAAAATTACACCCTTTTGGGTCACGGGCTTGATAAATTTCGTTCCAAGGCGTCGATTTTGGCCAGTCGCCGCGCGAATTAAAAGCAGGTTACTCTTTTTTTAATTTTGCGTCGACGGGAACGAGGAATAGGCTAGAAGAAAGACGAGGAGACGATTCAAGGTTTTCGGTTTTGGTGGGTGTGAACTGTTAAATTCGGGGGTCGGATTGGGTTCTGAAACGAAATAAAGCTGTTAAGTGTGAACACTCACTTACTCCTATAATAAAGGTAAAAGAAATGTCACATTCATTGCACTTAACACTTAGAAAATCGTTACTCCAATTAAGTAGATTTAAAATTTTATGACCGTAGACGTTAACTAGTGTGGTACGAAAATTCCTAAAATGTGAAATGTCCAGATAAAAAGTGATACCTTCAGTCAACAGTTTAGTTTCATTATCAGAAAAAGTAGAACTTTAAGCAAACTTAATGTGTATTTAACCTGTAGGTGAAGCTTAAGTTCAACAAGTTCAGAAAAGAATGAATCACCCGCTCGTATCTAAGCAATTTTGTCCCTTAGGATTTGAACCTTTTTTTTTTCTTATTAGGGTATGTATGTCTCTTTGAACCACAAACGGCCCGACCGTAGCAAAGGCGACAATCTGCAATGCGAAAACTGTTTAAAATTAAATTTCGGACAAACTATCGTACATATACCGACCTGGAGCAATTCAAGGCTATGCATTCGAACATGTTTCCAATTTTCGGCGGCGACCGGAGACGTATACGCATTCCGAAAAGGCGGGGAAAAAAATATGGCATCAAGTCGCCAAGCGGATTTTTACGAGCGGGCTCGGCCGAAGGCGCGCGCATTAACAGCAGTTCCGTTTCATATTTCCATTCGATTCGCATGTTTTACTTCAACAAACTCGGCCGGGGGCTCTTTCCCAGCATCGAGTCCGTATTTTATTACGGCGCTATGATTTGCACACTTTTTTCCTCTCCCCGGGCCCCCGTCCCGCGGCCGCCGGACGAGCGCGCACGGACGCGGGCCGAACGGGAAATAGAAGGTTTTCGTTGGTATTCGGCTTCGATTAATAACGCTGATGGATGGGTGTGTTTCGGTTCGCCTTGTCCGTGTTGAATTTAAGCGATGAATGTAATTTAAAATATTTAGCGGTAAGTTTTTTTTTTTTTAATTCATATGGAAAATATAATTAATACCTTGTCCTTCGGCTGTGATGACAGAATATTTTTCGAGCTTGTAATAAATTTGCTTCAAATACGAAAAGATGTTTTCAATAACGCTATCGGGCGAACGTTCCTTACAATGGTTATAATTAGTGAATAGTAGCAAAATAACGGATTCGATTTGTGATTTGTTGGACAAAAAATAAAAGCTTATCTGACAATATTTTGGTATTTTTTCAAGTATATAGTATTAGATGGCATTTAGATAATTGGATAAGAATTGTGAGTGAAATTTCAAAGACGCGTCACGTTTATAACACATTTCGTCGCATGAGAGAGAATATAGATATAACGTAGAAAGCTATAAGAGAGGAAGGGAGCTATAAGTTGGTATAGATAACAATACAAAGCGATATAATAAGATAGTGTTACGCATGCGCGCCTTTTAGATGTACGCGTCAGATGCTATATATGAATAGCTGAAGTACCACGCGTTCTGTAATTAATATTTATCATCATGTTTTGTGTTTATGTATGCTTTTTACGTCCTGTGATTCTTTGATTATGTCAGTAAAGACACAATATGCAAGTACATTTAAACTATAAAAAATATTAACAATGAGGTTTTTAATTTTAAGGAGTTCATTTTTATCACGTATTGCACATGCAATGCTGTGCTACATATGCAATTTTTACATTGATTTCCTTATTTTAATAAAGTTATTTTATTATTTTAAATAGTTATTTACGTAATTAACAAATTTTAAAATTAATCAGTTTCTATATAATAAATAAATTGCAGTGATAACGTTTTAAAATAACTTTCGTAAGCAATGAATAAAATATAAGCCTACGTGCTTTCAAAATAAAAACAAATAAAAAATAATAATATTTATATATATTAAAAAACAATTAAGTTCCTCATATTGCATATCTGCTAAGATTCCTAAACAGAATAATTAGTTCCTATAGAACTGTAGCCAAAGGCAAAAAAAGAACAGTCTCGTCCCATATGTCTATTCGTTTGTCCATATGTTCCGACATTCAGCCATTTTCTGATCATTTCCGGTGAGATAATACAGATAAGTATTTCATGAATATCGCCATACAATTATGAATGTACAAAAAAAAGTAGGGGTTGTCTTACATACACAAAATCAAGGGATGAAATCTGTTTTTCGCGCATTCCATTGTGTGCAGTTCGTTATATAGACACTTAAAAATGTATCAAAAGTTATTGAGTGAATTTTCCTATTAATTGTTTGATTTGCGGCTTACTATGGCTTCCAATTACAGTCACTTTGTGTCCGCTTCTAACTTACAACTGCGTCTCTCAGAAATCTGGTATAAGTCAAAATCCGTTCAGCAGTGTTTGAGAGGTTCATTATTTGTCGAAAATAACAATTCAGTCACCGGGTCATACGTGTGGATATTAATAAAATATGTGAATACCATTCAAGTAGATAGTTATGTTCGTACATTTTAGATTACCTGTTGTTAATTTATGAGAGTGATGCGCGGATCTTATTGTAGTTGTCAATTTCACATTATTGTTTAGGTTAGTACGGAATTCCAGAAGCAAGAGCCCGGCTCTGACCTTAGCCGGATATTACACTAAAATTTTGACCTTTTTAACACGCTTTTATTAGCTTCACCTGTATGTATGTATGTAACCGACTTCTTTACACTTGATTTTGTTCCACTTTACACGAACAGATTTAATTTAAACTTTGTGCACATGTCAAGAACCGGTGACAATACAATAATTTGATAAGTTTATCTCATTATCCTGATCAGGATCGCCAGGATTGAATAATTTCGTCACGTATCGTCTGCGTGAGAGCAAGTGGCTATTACTGTTACTAAATTCTATTACTGTTTTGTAATAGAATTTAGTAACAGTAATGAGCATTACTTTTAATTCAACTATTGTTGTATTGCTAAAATTATAAATTTTAACAATCAATCCAACTAAAGAGTGAAAAATAAATATAGAAATATAGTTAAAAAAAAAACACGTTTTTAAAGCACATCAAACTAAAAAGTGAAAAATAATTCTGAATATGAGCCGAAAAAAATAATAAACAATGATGAAAAATACTAGTATTATTGTGGAAAAAGCGTGGGGCGCTTTGTGCCACATTTTTCGTATATAGAGCAACTCACGCTTTTTCTACAATAATTCTAGTATTTTTCGTCATTGTTCATTATTTTTTTCGGCTCATATTCAGAATTATTTTTCACTTTTTAGTTTGATGTGCTTTAGAAGCATGTTTTTTAGTTTTTTTAAACTATATTTTTAGTAACAACTGAATGTAAAATATCTTATCTTTATTGAAATTTAGTGTTTTAAATTATCAAAAGATATTCTTCATTTTTTTTTGATTAAAGAGCTTCATAAATATTCTGTTCAAAATTATAAATGTGTTTTATTAACTTGTGGATACCACATGATTTCTTTTCTCTTTTTCTACGATTTAGTTTCTGAAAAACTAATTTCTTGTATTTCTTTTGGTGGTGTTTTCCTTTAATTATCATCTCAATTTAATAATCACTTGTTATTGAAAAGTATTTTACATCGAAACAATAAACGTTTCCAGGTCAAAACTGTGAAACTTCTCCATTACGAAACTTTATACATAAGAAAAAACTAGGCAAAGTCTTTCCTAGGTGTTAAAAATGCAAACTTAATTCAAGCCACTAGTTCAAATCTTATAAATATGAACAGCAAGCTTCGAGTCGAACGGTGAATTCGACCACAGTTACATAGAACGTCGTGCATATTTCAAGGAGTGAAAGAAATTTTCCGGATGTCTAGATGCTAGACTTTAGAATGAGAACTAGCCCAGGCGGCGGAGTTTTCGCTCTCCGCGACTCCCGCCCCGCCCGGCTTCGCCCCTCTAACCCGCAGCGCCCATACCCTTCGGGCCCTTTTCCACTTGGCCCTTCCGGCGAATGTGTATTCTGCCTCCGTTCCTTCGAACGCCCGTTTTGTTTCCATTGTTTCATCGTGTCTTTAGAAAAGCTTTTCAGTGTTAAATATATTTCGAGGTGTGTATATGAAATGTCAAGATATTACGCTTACAATATCGGAACATCTATATCCCATTTTGTTAAGATAGAAAATTTATAGGCAAAACGGAACCAACGCTCAAACCTATTTCCCAGAAGGGTAGGCAGATACTAGATTTTCGCATGGTACGGATCTTTGCATTTCTCTCTTGCTTCGCTGATGTTACTTTAATTTATATGAAAATATATGAAAAACAGATTTATAATCTCGACACATCATTATGGATGATATAAATGTGGTGAATAAGTGTGTCGAGAAAAAAGTGTTAAACCACTTTTTGTTATGTGCATACATTTGGGAAACTACACTTTCTAGGGTTTCATACCTATGTTCGATCAAAAAATGAAACAAATAATTTTGTCCGTCTATCACAGTTTATTTTCTTCTAATAAACTGGAAGCAAACATTTATAATTTAGTGCATAAGTAGAGTTAGGTAAGCCAATTACAAATGTATAGCATAAAAATTGATTGTGCGTTAAGAAATTAATTTCGGCACGATTAAGAACTTTGAAAAAAAAAATGCTATGTAGGAGGGTCGGTACATGGTTATAAGCTATTCATCTATACTACTAAACAAATTTCTATACATACATTTTTTTTGGAAATTTTCATGATATATGTAAATATTTGCTTTATACCTCAATGACCCCGATTCTACCATTCTAAAATTTTTGCCTGTCTTTCTGTCTTTCTGTCTTTCTGCATCTTCTTCTATACCACTATATAAATCTGTTGGCTTTGTCTGTAAATATTTTTTTCCACCTAATAATATAGATAATCGTTTTATGATGCAGTTATTCACGTTCTACTGTTTTTTTATTATTTTTATCTGTTTGTCTGTTTGTCTGTCTGTATGTTTTCTTATAACTCAAGAACGTCTCGGACGATCGAAATGAAAATTGGTATACAATAATAAAATGCAGTTGCGCACATGATAGGCCACTGTCTGTTGTTTTACTGTGTGTCTGTCTCTGTGTTTTTATAACGTAAGAACGGTTTGACCGATTACGATTAAAATTGGCATGCAGTAAGAACATTTGATTCCGTAAATGTTAGGCTATTGTTTTCCGGTTTTTCTGTTTGGTTGTTTGTCTGTCTCTACGTTTTTCTATAACTAAAAGGTTTCACTGATCTTGAGGAAAATTTGTGTACCGACAGTAAGAACATGTGATTGCGTAAACAAAAGGCTACTGTCTGTCTATCTGTTTTTTGGCACGTATGTATGTGTTTTTTTATAACTTAAGTGTAGCTGTATTTTTCATTAGTGAGTTTGTCAATATAAGTAAATAAAAGCATGAAGATACAATACAGAATATTTGTGTTCAATGAGACATGAGGTTCAGGGCGTATGGTTGTTTTTTATGTGTCATATAATAGGGTTCAACTTAGGTCTAAATTACCTGTTTTATCAATTGAGTCATATGATAAACATTGTACATGATTACAGTGTAATTAATGGGCGTCAACCGACAGCAAGTGCCGAAAAAAGATATATAATCAAACTTAATGATGTTGACAATCAAATGTTGTACAAAGAGATTAAGGTAGGTACCTGATTTTGAATATTGAACTGGGATCACTTCCCTCCTATATTTGTTCTTGGTCTCTCATCTGTGATAAAACCTCGGCAGTAGGCAGTGCAGGCAAATATGTAAGAAGAAATGTTGCGGGCTGAATCTGCCTCAGCAATGAAACACTGTGCTCTTCCAAACAGTCGTCTGCGTATGCAGATATCGGACATCTACTCTTGCGGGGGTGAAAAAAAAAGGATCCTAGAACCACCATAGACACGTGCCACCAATGATAACCGGTATACCACATTTTACAAATCACTTATCTGAACAAAACATCGCATCTTACCCGTTACTTAGGAGGATCCCACGATAAATACTTATATCAGACAGGAGAAGATTGACTGGTTATTGGCGTCCTGTGTACATTTGTGCTATAACAGATTTTAAAACTTCTTCCACTTATAGAAACCTATATCAACTCCGAGTAATATAGCCTAAATTTTTTTTTTGTAATAGCTCTGTTCAAATCAGAACCGAGAGCGGTAGCGGAATCGATATTGCAAACAAGACGAAGGGCAGAATTGAAAGTCGAGACTGGATGAGGATGGAATCGAGAACGCAACCATGGTTGGACTCAAGTGTAGAATTAAAATTAGAACCAAGAGCATGCTTGGAATCGGAATAAGGAACGGTGCAGAGGTCTGAAATCATAGCGGGGCTTCTTAACCCTAATCTACTTAGTCCGAGACCGGTTCTGAATTAAAAGCGAGACTACGATCAAAGTCAAAAGTGAGACAAATCGCTATCGATATCAGGATTGGGATTGAGATCGAAAACGGTTGATACATAAGATAAAGGAATGTGTTCAAAGTCCACGCGGGCGAAGCCGAGGCAGAAGCTAGTTTATAATAAGAATGGTCGGCCGATAGATGAAAATTGGTATACAGTAAGAAAATATGACTGCGCAAATTATAGGCTACTGTCAGTCTGTCTGTATGTCTTTTTAGAACTTAGATCGGTTTGACCGATCTCGATGGAAATCAATATAGAGTAACATGTGATTCCGCACGTGATAGACTTATATGTAATCTCAATACAACGTTTGGTAACCGTGAAAAAGAATGAAGTACTATTTTTCTACTTCTTTGGTAGCCATAATCGTTTGTTTCCAAATAGTTACGTGTGTGAGAAGAGGCATGATGTGTGCGAGGGTATGTTGCTACCGGCCGCTTCGCCCAGCAAAGTGGCCGTTAACGGCTAGTAATATTGTAAATGGAAGGTTGTAGACAATCCAAGCTAACCCACTGCTGACTCTCGAATCTGTTCTTTAACTATGAATGCCTATCCAACAAATGAAATTTTGAAACGAAAGCATTGACAGATAACGAACACTTCATCAAATGCTAGTATTTTATTTATCTTAACCCGCCAATAATTATTAGTAGTTAATTTCTACGTATATTTTGTGCCAAATCAGCACATCTCTTATGTTGTGTCTGATTTGATGAAAATACTAACACTTACCGAATCGAGAGAGAAACCGGGATCCGAATAGAAAAGAGAATCGGTATCAGAATTATTGACAGCGCAACGGGTCGATATAAAAAATAAATGAATTTGCTCTATGTGTACGCGAGCGAAACTAGGGATAAATTTATATCATAAAAAGTGATAAATCATTGTCAAATTTCATTATAAGCCAAGCGAAGCGGCCCGTAACGGTTTGTCTGTAATGTTTATGCGTTTTCAGCTTTACGGCAAAAACGAGTCCGTATGGTTGTAGGATACCTATTGTTTGCGAGAAAAAACATTGTTGTTAAGTATATTGTTATAAAAGTGAGTATCGATCTAAGCGGGGATATCAATTACTGAAAACACAAACCTGCTTTTTTATTGTTTCATAGCACTTAAAAAGTTAAACTTCGGTAACTTCGCCCAGTAACGGGAAAATAAACCTTACAAGAAAAGCGATGCGACAAAATAAAGTCTAAATATATCAGATAAGTAACTAAGGTAAGTTATGGCACTCTGTCTTATGCATTCGGTGATGAAGTTAGAGGAAAAAATATTGTATGTTATATTTGGATTATGTGATAGGAAAATGGCTATGTAACGTCCTGAAATGTTGTGGCCTGTCATTAATCTGTATAGATATTTAAACAAGGTTAGAGAGATTAATGTATTTCATATACGCCTACTTCTAATTCTGTAGTTTTTTTTTTTATTTCGAACTCATGTTAGCTTATCGAAAAATTTACTTCCTTGGCGTAATCACAGAATAATTTTAATTTCTATAAAATTTTTTTTTTGCCAAAATGTATACAAATTTGTCTAATATTAATTTCTATATATAAATAAATACGCGTTTTTATACTTTTATAATGTTAATAAGGAAACACTTATTTAACGGTATAACGAAATTAAAAATACTGTATAGAAGCTATACGCAGTGAAGCTGGCTCTATCCATTCTATATTTTTGTTTTGCGTTGGGTGTGAAATTAGCCACAATATGCCATTTAACGATCGCTTTTATGGAATTAGAGTTTTGCTAAAAGTACACGTGCATTCCTAAATATTATCGTTGTTTTTTATAACGCACTAAAGAAGTATAATGTTGAAACATTATAATATTATTTCATTTATAAATTCATGCTATTTCCCAAAGGCACAGGCAGACACCATATATATGTACGTGGTACAATACTTGCATGTTTTCTTACTTCACTGACGTTCAATAATCATTTCATATAAGATTTCTGATGTAGGGTGCTACAAATTTGGTTTTTGTTTATTATAGTTATAGACATTTAAAACTTGTTAAAACTAATATGTTTAATTTTTGGTTTATATTGATCCGACGCTACTCCTCAATTGATATACATAATCTAAAAATTAATTCCACGTTCAATAGTTTCGAATAGGGCCATGATATTGTTATTAGAATTTTGAACAAAGCAGTCTTAACAATGTCCGTTTAAACATATGAGACCATATTACTATCAAAATACATTTAAAGTTAGGTAGGGATAAAAATACATATTATACAGACAGAATGTAAACCATTTCGATGTTCCCATTTCAGCTGGTCTAGTTGGCACAACACAAAAAAAGTCATTCTCAAGTAAAAGATATGATTGCCTCTTTCACCCGCTTTTTGGAATTGTCTCACCGTAGTAATCTAAAAATATAATTTTGTGCTCTTCTCCATATTAAAATCATTCGTCGAAAAAGCAAAATAAAAATATTCATAACATGAATACAATATAACTTAGCGTCATAGTGATGCCAATATATATATATATATATTTTACATTAATATAATAATTTAAATTTAATTTTATTCTTATATTATTAAATAGAACAGTCTAGCTGTAAGAGTGACTGCGGCTCGATCGGATCTAGAGGCTCTGTTGAAGTGCGGAGCTTAATGGATTTAAACGAGCTGCTTCGACAGAGACAGAGACCCCGAATTAGTAGTCCAAAACAAAGAGGGTTTCCTCGGCAATAGAGAATTTGCAGATTGTGTTCCCCTAAATTTTAATACGTTAATTGTTAAGAAAGCAGAGAATAGCTTTAGTATCTCATCCGATAAAGTATTATTGCGTCAATTCAGCCCTAATGTAATGATGAGAAATAACAATAATTGAAATATTTGTATTCTGAAACTGGTGCATCAGGATACTGAGGGCACGAACAACGGTCAACTTCTACTTAGCCTTCCTAATCACCAGATTGCAAGCTCCTTTAGTAGAGACAATCCATCACATGGCAGTTCCTTAATTCTTATCCGTAACAATATAAAATTTCAGGAAAGGGTTGTAGATATACCCCGTATGCAACTCAAGCGAGATCCATCTTCGGTTCTTTTCTGTTTTTAGTTTACATTAATGTTTTATCTAGCTTTGTTAAGGATATACATGAGATAGTACTGAATGTAGATGATACCTCTTTATTATTCAAAGTTAACAGATGTCCATTCGATTACAACGATGTTAACAGTGTTACCTCCAAATTTCAAAAATGGTTTACTATAAGTAATTTACTTCATTATAGGAGGAAATTATAAAAAAATGTGCGGAATTCTTCCGAATATTTACATTCGTAAGTAGAAATGTAAACTTCCTAATAAAATTGGATAGTAAAGTATTATTTATTATTCAATTTAAAAAAAGGATAAATTTTTTAATAAGAAACGAGAAATTAAAGCTTTTTGACACTAGTCTATTTCTTGGTTTTATTCTGAATAATAATAATCTTCAATGGCGTCCTCATATCGGTGAGTTGGTAAAAAGGCTTAGCTCTGCTGAATTTGTAATTAAAAAGATAAGAAATTTGTTGGGAAAGTGGGCCATTCGTGCAATTTACGGGCTGGAACCTCGTGTTTCTCTTAGAAGTAAATTTAAAGAAATTGGAATTTTAACTGTGGCATCATAGTTTATTTATCAAAATTTAATCTACATAAGAAAAATTTTTGAATGTTTTAATAAAAATACTGATAGACATAATTTCAATACTATTAATGAAAATAAACTGTGTTTACATGTTAATCATCTGCATAGGATCAGGTTTTTCATTTAGGGGGCTCTGTGTGCGTACGTTCAATAAGATCCCTAAGGAAACACAAAATTTACTTTTACACAAATTGAATGTCTTGATTAAGAAAACACTTTGCACAAAACGGTGTTATTCAATCTCTGAACCTTTAGAGGATAAATAGACAAAATGAGTTTGTCTATTTAAATACTTACTAGGGTCATTTTTCTTGCAACAGTTTTATATGTGATTGTATTTCTATATAGCTTTGGTTTGAAAAGAGCTATGTTCAAATTTCTCGCTCGTTCTTATTGAGAGATAACTGTCTTACGAACGAGGGTTAATTGAGGAAAATAGTGTTTTATTAAAAAAAACGTAAATTATTTAAATGTCATGACGTATTTTAAGTGTTATTTTATAACCTACGAAATAAAGACTTGAATTTCAATTTGTTGCCACTGGAAGGCCATACTTCGTCGTATTTAGTTCTGTATGTATTACGATGTTTGCTTGTGCATTTATACATGGAAAAAAAAATAATAAAAATAAACCCCGTAAAAGTAAGAGAACTAGTGTTTAAAAGAAAGTTCTGAATGAATTCGGAATATTTGTAATGTTCTTTTTTTCATATTTAAAGAATTTTCTTTCAGTCGATTTAATTTGATTTATATAATGATTTAAACGGGCGCTATCTGTTCAAAGATAGAAAACCTGTAATAGAAAAGTTTCGTAGAAAAAGCTATTGAGACATATTAGATATATTCGCGTATAATTTTTTTGTAGTGTATGTAATAGTGATTTTTAGGTATACAACATTATAATGATAACAGATGAAATTATGCTCTCACGGGATTAGAAAAAGCTTTTTAAGGATAAACAGAATTTGCTATGCAACAGCAAAGATTTAAGATGACCTAGCGCCATCTCATGTTTGACAAGTAGGTCCCAGAAATTATATTATTTATATGGTAAGCAGACTCTTTATACGTGTTATGTATCTCGGTTTAGAAGACAAATATATACATTAAACCCTCGTTGCGTCAAGTTATTTTAATAATCCCATTGTCTAAGCATACCCTTCTACACACTTTTTATTTCAAACTGAAGGATTAGAAGTTAAATAAGTTAAATCTCTGTATATTTGCTAACATGAAATTAACAAAATGACTACAGAGACCCTTTTCCTGTGTTCCTCGGGTTGTTAGGCAGTAGCGATTTGAGAATCGGAACACTGTTTCCGTAATAAGAAACTGGGCAGCGATTTTGAAAATTGCTTACAGGTAAGCGCTGATTTAAATCTACCAATCGCGGTAGCGTTATACAATCAGTTGCTTATAGCGCGCCCTTTCACATCTCTGTTTATCGTAGTCCTTAATATATATCTAAATAGAGTTCATGTTTCCATTTACCACTAACAACATAATTTTACCAGGAAATGCGACACTTACGGTAGAAAAGTATTAATAACGCCTTTAAATACAGTATACATACGGGTGGCCGAAAAAAGTAACCTCAAAACAAAAAAGGCCATTCGGCAGCCGAAACAGAAGTAGATTTTATTTTATTTTAGAATGTAATTTATATGAGATAAGCAATTTTCGGAAATTCTAAATTTTAAAATGATGTAATTTCTAAACTGGTTGACCAGTTCGGCTTAAATATGAATTCGACCTTTGTAATCGTCCATAGAACATATATGTTGACTTTCGTTTTGATCTCTAAAAGAATTATAGACCCTATCGTGCTAACAAACTTCGCGTTATATCATATATAAATATGGTTCAAAAGTTTATATGTGTATATATATAAACTTTTGAACCATTTGTATTTTCTGACTCAGTTAAAACGTCGAGTTAAGTCGGAAAACAACAAAATTTTTCAAAAGCTACGTCAGGAGGACAAATACTATAGTTAGTTTTAAAATTTACTAAAACTCTTGTTTCCTCAGACTCGGGATTATTCGAAAACACCCCACGTGATTCGTGATTTTTTGTTATTTTCGAGATAGAATTATTTTTTAATTTTTTTAAAACGTTTCCTCCTCTTATTGTCTTTTTTTGCGATGTGATTTTTATGAGATGTATCTTAATGACTAATCGTCAAATAAACTAATCGTCATGCTGAATTTGACACAAGTTAGATAAATTTTGGTTAAAAGTTAAAAATTTCCTTTCTAGACGAGTAGAGTCGAAATTTTTTTTAATATACTCCTTGTGGCATGGTGACCACAGCCCTTGTATGCCTATTCTCAGATTTATTATCTCGTTTGTTCATCTCTCGCTTTGCTAAGGATGGTAGGACAAGGGTTATAATATTTTTGTGTTCCTTTTTTATTAATTTAATTTATTTTTTTATATTCTTTTCTTTTTTTATAACTCTTTGATTGTAATGCTATTATATCTTGCTTATTATAGTTACTTTATCTGTTTTCTTAACTGTAATTTATAATTTTCTTATATCTATACCTCCATGTAAACATATTTTCTTATGCCTTATTATATTATTATTTATTACCCTAGGCTTTTTCAAACTCAATTTGCGATATGACCTTTGTCTTTTCTATGCACTTCCACTATACTTCCTTATCTATTTCCATTTATATTAATAATTTCTTATGTGTTTTTATTTAGCTTATAATATGGTTCTACAATCAGGCTGCAAAATTTTTAAATTTTTTTTCTTTTACGTTTGTCCTCCATAATCTCTGGGAAGTGCTGCCTCGCAACTTGGACATCGATCTCCGCTTCCAGTGCTACATGCTCCGGAAGGAACATATAGTATTCCTCGAGAACGTGTAGCACATCTTGAATTTTAGCGGGATCACAGGCGCAGTGAAGTTAGTCCTGCAGCCTGAACCTGAACAGGTACTGCGCGAACTCACCGTCGCCAGTTAAGAATTGCGCCATCAGGGACGTCATTCCTATCTGTTGGAGGACACTGTACGCTTTTTCTTCCCGAGGAAAGAAGCATTTAGTGATTTTAACAGTGCTTCCCTCGGTGTATCGTTGCTGCCTCTCTTCCAGGCTGGCCGCCCTAATCACCTTTTTCGCGTGCGACAGCGGAAACTTGTCGTAATCCGCTGCCGTTTTCTTGGTGAAGTCAACCCGCCTGGCGAGCTCGTCTGCACGGTCATTTTTAGATATTTCGCCATGCACCCTAATCTAAAATAGATGCACGGCCCTGCTTTCTACAACAATCTCGGTGATGTCGCGTTTAGCTTCATGAGTCAGAAGGTGATGGGTTTTCGGGCCGTTCAACACCTTCAGAGAAGACCTGGAGTTGCTGAAAATATTGATCAGCCCGTCTTTACCATTTCTCACCCTCCGTATCGCTCTTTGCAGCACGACCATCTCCATTTAGAAACCGTGCAGAAGGGATTGAGTCGGAGTGTCGAGTACCAGGTTTTCTCTCCGTCCCCCCATTCCGTCAGGGCCGCACTGACTTTGCCTTCTATGCGGCCCGACCACGGCGAGACCGTCAATGGTTTGAGATTGCAGGTCCTCGACACTCTCATACCCTATCTCGGGCATGTGTGTGGGGTGAAGCAAATCGCCGAAATACATGGGTTTCTAGCAGTGGCGAGGGGTGAGAAAAATATAAAGGGAAGCCGAACCTTAAAAAATTGTCAACATTAAACATTATTAATAAAAATATAACTATTACTTACCGAGCTCTGTAACGCCCTCTGGTATAACGCGGAGATATTTCATTCCACTTTTGGCATACTTGAAGTCAACGATAGAATACAAACGGAAGACTTCGAGCATGCATAAAAGCAGCTTTGAAAAAGCTAATGAAGTAGTTTCCTTTAGTCGAATTTATAGCAGCGCAGTGGATAAATGAATTAAATGAGATAAAAAGCTATTTAAATTCTAGTGGTAATCTACGATTTTTCTTGAGAAATGAGCTAATACCAAGTCATAAAAATTTGGCTTACTTTTGATTTGCAACAGTAAATGTTTTTCTATAGATAACAACGCGAGATCTGAAAGCCTTTGTTCTGTCTGGCTATTCCTGAGGTACGTATGAATGCGTTTGAGAGCTGAAAAGATCGTTCCGCGGCCGCAATTGTTATCGGAAGGGTTAAACAGATATTACTTAAGCTTAAAATTTGAGGAAATGTATCTTTAAGATATCTTTTGTAAATGCAAAATAACTCGTACATATCTAATCTTTTAAGCGAGGGAGACGAATATAATACTTTTAACTCATTTTTAATGCATTTATGTCAAAATTCGAGGAAATAATAAATTAAAATTATTTAGTTTATCCTCAGGAAATTTACGTTCGAATAAATCATATTTCGACTTACTTAGTAAATCTAAAATGACAAATTGCTTAGTGAACTATATCTGGTTTGAATTTGATTTTTAACCTTATCTACAATTTCGATGAAAATACGTTTACTCGCGTTTTAAGTCTGATTCTGAGCTAAATAGACGTCGGCGTCTTCGTGGAGGCTCACTTATATCAGTGACACTGTCGTAAATTTCGTCAAACTTATTAATGAAATTACTCTCAAACCAATTTAATAGCGATTGAACTTCGCGAATAACGACGTCTATATCACTCTGTTTATTTTGTAGTAAAGCGAAAGTAATATCTGTTCTTGCAAATAATTCAGCTAAAGTATGCAAAAAGCAAAATTCCCCATCTTCTAATGTCATTAACAAACTTTCTGATATGGCAATTGATTCAGAATCCCAATCCATCGGATTTTCTATAATTATATTAAATGTTTGTATTATGTCGGATCTACAGTTACAAATGACATTAATAATACGAGAATGATACTGCCATCGAGTTTCTGCGACACCAGGCAAACGACGATCTGACGTTAATTTTAAAAGACCCGAACGTTTAGTAGATTTATTAAAAAATTATTATGCAATTGATGTGGCCGAAAATTGTTTTAACTCTGGAATATTTTCTAAAGATCGAGATAACACTAAGTTAAGTACGTGAGCATAGCAAGGAATAAAGACAGCCATTGGACATTGTAATTTAATTTTTGTTTGTGCGCCGCCCTATACTTCTATACTTAATTCGACACGGGAATGATGCTATATGCAAAACCGTTTTTTATTCGGGTATAATCGGAAATCTCCGCTGATTGAAACTCATTATTATTTACATAATGATGTATAACACAAGAATCCGCAACCGAATATAACACCTAAGAGTTCACGTTAAAGGTGAAATTATGTTACACGAATTATAATTGCGTCATTTCGTTGTCGAAACGAAACTCGCGATCAACCGAGTTATTCCCCCGCTCGCCCGCGGCTTGCGACCGGCAGGTTCGCGGGCTGTGGCGCCGCCATAACGCTATAATACAACTGAATATGGAAGACTCAACATTTCACATTGATTACGACGATTGCGAACATTCTGAATTTGGTCGTCTAAATAACTCGGTTGCTTTCGAGTTATTGGAAGTGTTTTTTATATAGGGCTTACGTTACTAACGTAAGAAGGCTGGATATTATTTACAATAATTATTGAAAATTAAAAATAATTTTAAGTGTCTGTATACTAAAAAGTAATAATTTATTTATTTATGAATTATGCATATTAAATATTTTATGAAAGGGAAGCCGATAAGCATCGAGATCTTAGAAGCCGTCGCCCCTAGTTTCTAGAGCTCCCGGTCCAGAAAAGTGTCTCCCAGATCTTTATCGCGCTTCACTAAATAGAACCAGGCTGTTTCTCTCACTCTAATGTCGAGAGTAAGAAGCCTCGAGAGGATCAGCGCGGAATGCATGAAAACTCTATGGTGGGCCCGGAATGCCTTAAGAGCAATGCTGCCCTGCATACGGTTGAACATCTTTTGCACGCCAAGCTTCCCATTTGCCGGTGCTTAAGCGCAGGAAGTGTACAGAACTATGGGCTCTACCACCGCAATGTACATGGTCCTCACGACCTCAGGAACCAGATCTCTCTAGCTTCTATGGCCTCTCTAGCCAATCCTTTGTAGATATTTGTAGCTTTTTTTGTAATCTTTCACGCCATAGGAAATGAATGTCAGTTTACCGTCGATGGTCAGACCGAGGAGACTTATTTCGCCAACCAGGTTTATTCCCTTGCCGTTCGTGCGCACGACTGAGTCATCATATTTCAGCGTTTGGTTAGCATCATCGAATTAGTTTTCGCTGGCGCGAACCTCAGTTCATTTCTGACTTCCCAGCAGTTCACGCAAGCTAAAGCACCCATGGCGTCCTCTTCGATCGTCGAAGCCCACTGTCCGGTAAACATGAGGATCACTTCTCAAACGCTTGTCCGTGTAAGTCGAGTTTTCCGAGTTCTCGTAGTAAGAAGTCTAGTATGAGGGTCCAGAAGGTTGGACCAGCTATAGACCCCGGTATACAACCCTTTCAAAGTCTCCCTTTTGGACTCCTCTCCAGTATATAACACAATCACTTCCCGGTCTAGCAAGTACCCCCGCACCATGCTGTAGAGGTTTACTGGGTAATTAAAGGCGAGCAGCTGGGTTTTCAACGCCGTCCACCACGCCTTATCGAAGGCGATAACATTATTAGGACAATTTTTTTGACATTTAATTCCCTATAGATATATGTTATTAGATCACAGAGGACGTCCTCGTCCCTTGCTGCGGCATGAAGCCATAATGCGTCGCTTACAACTTCGGCATCGAGTGCCATTGGAAGCACCCGACCACATTTTTTCTACGGTTTTGCCCAGCATATGGAGCAGGCCTATGAGTCAGTAAGACTTTGGCCGGGCATAATCATCCTTGCCACGGCTTCGGGATTACCTTTATAGCAGCCATCTTCCACGTCCAGGGAAAATATTCCAGCTCGAGGCATTTATTCGCCATCGCCAATAACAATCCCAGGTTTCGGAAGATCGCCGCCTGGCATATGTCTGACGTAAACCCACCAATGTACGGAGCTTTTCGAAGATGAAACTCTTTAAGAGCTTTCTTAACCTCGGCCCTGATAAAAGGTGCATCCACCTCGGGCTGATCCCCCGAAGCTACGGGTGGCTGATCATCCCCCTTCGGTTCGTCTTCTGACCGCTGTGTGATATGGATCGTCAATATCGACTCGATTATCAGGGAAAAAGGTTTCCGCCAGGAGAGTCGCCGACTCGTCCGGCCCTAATACTCGTCACAAGTCGGTTTGAAGTAAGACTTTCTCTCGGCATTTCCCGTTTCACTGACGACCCCGTAGATGCCGTCCCATAAGCTCTCTTCGTCCTGTACAGAGAAATACCACTTCCAACTCACAGTCTGCGCCTCAAGAGTCGAAATTTTAAAGCTAAAAAAGACCTAGAATTATGGTTGCACGCTATTTTTAAAAACTTAAGATCTTTTTAAAAACCTAAGATCATATGATATAAAAAATGATGACTAAGACGATATTTGTCTTTGAAATGTGTTCAGAAATGGTGAAGTGAAAACCCTCGAATAATGGAACTAAAAACACTTTTGTCTGTTTTCATCTTATTGACCATAAATTATGGCGAAAAATAGCTCTAATCATAAATTTAGGACGAGTTAAATAATTTTAGTAAGGTTAATATGTAAATTTGACGACATCTGAAAAAAAAACAATACGCGTTATTGACATATTTCGTAGACGTTCGTTGCCTACATTTATAAAATAATGTACAAAAATGCTTTGTCTAGCAGATAATAAAAAAAAAAAAAGATAAAAATTGTATTGGGTATTATATAAAGTTTATTAATTGTAGATTTAAGGAGCCTAAAGTACGAATAGAGCCTTCTAAATGAGATCTTAGACTACGTCGAAGGTGGGGAAAAAATTTCGTTTCCTAAATTGTTTTATTGGTAACGCTGAAGCTCGTCAATGTCCACTAATAAAAAGGAGGACGTAGTTTCTTTTGACTTATTCATATAAAGATAGATCTTTTTTTTCGGAGATATTATCAAGACAATTCAAAATCAAATATCACCGTGGTTCTTGGTATTAAACTTGTATCTAATAAAATGATAATTTTCGCACAAATTTTGACGTAGCATTACCACGTCATAACAATTATTTAGATTTATATGGAGGAAACGAGGAAATTGCAAGCGAATCGAATTCATTTATCACGCGCGCGAAGGAAAAAAGCGCGGTCGCGTGGCCGGCGTGACGTCGACGCGCGAGTCGAGCCGGCGGATATTAATCAAACTGAAGATCCGCTAACGATAACTTATGATATGGCTTTTCATTACGTCCGCTTTGAGGCCGTTGGCGTTTTAGTTGCGCAATACCCCAAACAAGGGGCTTAATGGAAAATGATGTCGGGCTAAGATCGCACGGCCGGTGCTCGGGGACTAAGCGCTAAATACTCTGACGTTAGAAAGATAGATAGTAATTATCTTACTGGCGACACACTGGATGATTAAGAAAACTAATCGAATGTTAACTTTGAAATGTTTTCGATTTTATTATCTGAACGGTGCTTGTAGTGTATTTTGTTAAGTTGTTGACACTTTTGGAAAATGTTTAATATAAATAAACTTTCATATTGATATTTAATGTTGACATACTACACTTCAATAATACTAAAATTGATTTGGCAGTTGATTACATTACAAAAGGAATTTACATCCTCTGTAAATTACAGAGTTTGGGTTATGTTTCGATAGATACGTAATTCAGTTAGTAAACTAGAATATGCAACGTCAAAATATTATTATATAATACATAGTTCTATTGAATATTTTTTTTAGGAATTTTCTTTAAGCGTTTAGTCTACTATTAAACTTAGTGTATACACAATTTTCTATACGTTAGAGATTTCGTTAGTTAGAACAATATTTATACAAACACAAATTATATGAGTGAATTGGCAATTACTTTCAAATCAAAAATAACAAAGAAAACAAGATGATATTGTATACTTTGAAATAGATAACATTTGCATTTATTTGCTTAATTGTAATTGAGCTTTTATAAAAGCTACTACCATTATGATAGTGATGTTTAGGAATGAAAAATTGATATAGCAAGATCACATCTTCAAAACCATTTCTCTACATATTTTTATGAGCATAAAACCATCACTCTCGTGACAGATTGAATGAATTAGCAACGGTATGTAGCGATCCTAATAAGTCGTTGTTATGTGTCGTGTCGGAATAGTGGACTATAATCGTGTATGAGTGTACATATACTTTGGTTTTGGTTTTTCAACTGCACGACTCATACTGCAAAGAATTTGAGAGTTCTTTATTTTCGAATTTTTTTAACTTCCCACTATGAAAATTGAAAAATTATCATGAAATTGGATTGTTACTGATTTCAACCCGATTTTCGAAAATCAATAAAAAAAAATTTTTTCACGCCATTTTGAAATTTTTGTTTCCTAGGAATGTTTTTTGAAAGTCTATTTAGCTGTGATAGTTTTTTTTTTAACTTCGTCACTTATAGAACTATCGTCAATTTTCACATATCTAAAATGACCATTAACTCTGAAGAGAAGGGCTATCAAACTTTAGCATTTTAAAAACTTAACATTTTGAAAACGCATACATAAATCGGAAAAACGGTTTTCGCAGACTACCAATTTTTTTGAATGAGTTATCCAACAATATCTCACACCATGGGACAAACGAGAAAAAAATCCATCCCCACTCTACGTGTAGCGGATGTACTCTAAAAATTTTTTCAAGATTTTTTCTACCCATTTGCGGGCGTGATTAATATGTATACAGATGCTAAATTATAGGGTTCTGGTACAAAGAGTGTCTGAGTTCAACTGCCTACAGACGGACGGACGGACGGACACGGCGAAACTGTAAGGGTTACTTGTCGACAGTGAAACTCTAAAAAAAGAGTAAAATAACACATTTCAACAACATCTACCCATTCGAAATCTCAACATACTTTTTATACGTGTATATAAGAGATCATAGAAAATCGTAGATTTCCCACAATTTTCTCGAGTACGTTATTTGTGGGAGCGGTAATGGCCCGCCGGCGCGCCGCGCCGCAGTACTTTCAGCGCGGTGCGCCTATTGGGGTACCATGGCTCTTCTGTTCGCGGTAAATTCGCTTGTTTATGCCCCTAGCGAGCGCTCCGCTCGTACGTTTGTGACCCGTGTTGCTTTTAGCTTATGTTAACAAACGGGGTAGCGTTCTACGGTTTTGTACTGTGTTTGTTGCACGATATTGTTCTGTCGTGTGACTTGAATTGTATGAAATCACCAATACCATTGTTAGATTTAGTTTTTAAAATTGAAATTTTTTCAGTCGTTTCAGTTAGGAACTCCAGGCTCCATTTTCGGCAAAACTAGACCATACGTCATCACATTTTTGCTCTGATGATGTAAGCTCTAGGTCTATTGTTTATGATTGGAGTGTCAAAAGATTCCTATAGAATATAACTAAATGACGGAAGAACAATTATGAAAAACTTTAATGAAGAGATGTTTTAAGGGGGTCTCTAAAGGGCACTTTTGATGTGAAATATCTGCATGCGCGTTAGACTTGGGTAAAACCAAGACGTCTCAAAATTCAGAAGACGCTTGGTATTGGCCTACACTGTTTGTGCCTAGCGCAGTACGTAGGTAAAGGGGATGGTATGAGGCAATACCATGCGTCTTACACTTCGGAGACGCTTAGTTTTGACCTAAATCCTGATCGTGTATTTTCTCCTGTGATGAAGCTTTCATAATAATAAACAGTAATTTCTATAAAAAACATAAAATGTTATATATTGTATATAGAAATCTATACATATTTATTATATATTTATTTATATATTATAAAAAATATTACCGTATACAAACTTTTGACGTTTCACATCTTCCGGGTGTTCCCTGACGCACTCATTTTTTTATTTAGATATTTATTGTTTAAAGTTTCTGACTGTTATATTGTAGATTGACTTATATATGCACTACTTTTTTTCTTATTTTTCTTTTTCGAAAATAATGAAAATTCAGAAATATTGAATATGTTTAAAATCAGTCGTTTTACGACTTTCTACCTGTGTCGAATGTGAACAGGAGTACTGATGTCCACATTAATATTATAAACAAGAAAGTGAATATGTTTGTTTATTTTCACGCCTAAACTGCTTTACCGATTTTGATGAAATTCGGTATGGAGATAGTTTGACACCAGAGAACAAACATAGGCTACTTTTGTTAATTTGTCTGTTTATTTGTATGTTTTTTTATAGCTCAACAATAATTAAATTTATTTTAGTGAACTTTAATTTACTAAAAACACTATTATTTAATGTATAAGCTACTATCTGTTTGTCTAAATGTTTACTAACAATTCTACAATGATTTAATCAATTTCGATGAAATTTAGAAAACTGATAGAACACAAAATGCATGTTACTGTTAAATCCATTAATCTCATTTTATTTTGTCAGCTATACTCATAGATTGTTTTGCGTAGAAAAAGAGTGGTGTATAATGGGCGATGAGGATTGATAAGGAGGGTAGGAGAGGAAAACATCTTGTCATAGGGAAAAATACAACTAAAACGAAAATGCGAGTATTAGTATGAGTATCTGTAATGGCTTAATAAAGGTTTAATAATAAGAGAAGCATAGTGAATTAGAACGAAGAATAGGGTTTTTTCATTGTCTTTTATCTGTTTATCTATCATAATATTACAATTGTGATATTTTGTAATAATGTTTGGTTGTTTTGTAAATCAATTATACATACACAATTAGGCTGATTTAAATAAGATTAAGCACACAGATAGACAGGAGATATAAAATACACAGAAAGTATAAAATATTAATGCGCATTATCTAGATTATTTTAAAGATTATGCGCATTAATATTTATACCTTCCCCTAATGTGTTCTTATGCAATAATTTACATGAAACTGAATATTGCAACCAAGAGAGATAGTGAGACTGAAAAGAAAGAGGCGCAGATTTGAAATACAGAAAGGCCGAATCGGAACTTAAATTGAGAACAAGTTTGACATTAGTATCAATGATAGCAAGCTTTCTTGATATAGAAAAAAAATACAGGCCAAGTGCAGGTTGGACTCGCGCACAAAGGGTTCCGTGCCATTGTCTATACAACATTAGACACTATATTATAACCTTCTTTTTTTGTTTTTTATATTTTTTTGTATCAAGTAGGTATTTATGCTTAAAGTGAACATTAATCTAAATATTCTGTAAATATTTAAGTATCTATCTGTTGTTGTAATTATGCTTGAAAAAAAAAACGGCAAAAAAATCGCGTTTGTTGTATGGGAGCCCTTCTTAATTTATTTTATTTTAATTAAAATATTTATTTTTGGAGTAAATATACAACTACATTTCCTGTGAATATTTCATACATTTACCTGTTACCGTTATTAATATCGAGCAAAAAACAGCAAAAAAAATCACGATTGTTGTATGGGAGCCCCACTTAAATATTTATTTTATTCTGTTTTTAGTATTTGTTGTTATAGCGTCAACAGAATTACATCATCTGTGAAAACTTGAACTGTCTAACTGTACCACGATTCATGACATAGAGCCTGATGACAGATGGACAGACGGACATCGGAGTCTTAGTAATCCTTTTTTGGATACGGAACCTTAAAAAAAGGAACAAGTGGAAGTGTTCATAGAGAGAATAAATAGACTATCTATACATGTTTGGATAATGGATAGTCTATTTACAAATGATGGTAAACATGATGGAGATATTGAAAGGAGAGATAATGCGGGAAATAAATGAACGGTACCTTGTCCATTCCCTTATTTCCTGTTATGAATAGTAAAAGGTCTCGCGACAAGCGCGTTTGGTTATCCATAATGGGGTCTGATCCCTAATCTTATGTATGGTAGTAAAAGCTGGGTACAATAGAAGAAAAATGAAAGTAGAGTCATTGATCATTGAAGATGTAATCAGTGCGTAGTATGTGTGGAGTGTTTTTGAAAGATAGACATAGGAACAGTGGTGCAGAGAGCCGTGTAATTTAATAGATGTAGTGTCTAGAGTAGAAAAGTGTATGTGTGGTACTCGTAGTTTGACCATCTGAAAACAATCAATAAAGTAGCTTGGCAAAACAAACCTATAGAGCGAATGAGCAAATAGTGGCATATTTAAAAAAACGCCATATTTTAAGCAACCAAAATCGCATGAAATGACTGGTGGATGTTAATGAAGCAAGAGGGATATGCAAAGATCGTGCCAAGTGGAACTCTACCTACTCTACCTTATAGGTATCTGCTCACCCTTCTGGAAAATAGGTGTGAATTGATATTATTATAATTGTGAAATAAGGAATTAATTATATGTCCACGTGGGAGAAGCCGCGGACAAAACCTTGTTGTTTTGAAATGACTAAAAACGTTAATTTTTACAAGTCAACAGATTTTTGTGGAATTATTTAATAATAATTTATTTTTTAAGTGTTATTTGTCCGTAATTAGTTAATAAATATTGTTTCGAGTTGATTTTGTTTTCGTTCCTTTTATTTTATTTCTTTTGACAGTTCATATTCAATGTACCCGAATTTCGTGTAGAGCACAAAATCTTGTGAATTTCTATCATAATGGAGTATGAAGTATAGTTACAAACCGAATTGAAATAAATGAATATTTGCAGAATAGTATCTCAATTTATTCTTAAATTATTAAAGAAATAATAAATTTACGAAATGTAATTCGTTTCATAATATACGATATTAATTTACTTTGTTGGTTATTTTTGATATAAACGTAATTGCGAATGAGCTCGTGTAATTATGTCTTTCATATAATTACTGTTATAATCAACGAAATCTAAAACATAGAGATTATGTATATTCTAAATTTGAAACGAGACTAAACTAAACAAAATACGTTTAGAGCAATTTTTCTATAAAAACAACGTCAAAGCTACTTTTTGTAACATTACCCATTTTTTTGTTAATTTCAGTTTTACTTTGAATCTGATTATAAATTGTAGTTACAAACTAAATGAAAATCAACAAGTAACTTAAAAAATAATGCCTACAGATTTTTTAAATTATAGAAATAGTAATTTACTTATGAAATTAAGTAGATTTCTAAATTGGTGAAATATAAAATAATCTAGATTTCTGTTATGTAATTAAAACGGCACTTCAAGTCAGGGTTTACGGTCTCAAGTTGTTTTTCATCTGTCTGTTTATGAAGAGTAATAATACAGTGAATATTGTTACTGAATTCATTTACTTGACCGTCTTTTAAAATATCTCTCATTAATAAAACATGTTTTTGGTACATTCCTCAATTTTTTTCCGTGTTATGGTAGCTTTTGTTCTATATCTCAGTTTTTTGCCAAAAATTTCAGTTTTTTAAGTAATTTATCAGCTTATTTGCCATATTTTTGCTTCTGAATAATGTGCGTTATGCAATCTCTTTTTTAGTATGGGACAGCATAGTTGATTGACTGAAATGTACTTGAGTTTTTGTGCAAACTGTTGACAAAATTTCAGTATTTCAAATATATGTAAAAATAGTACAATTCCTGTATATACATAAATCTGTTCATTGGAGTCCTCCAAATGGCTTTAATGATTTCAATGGAAATTTGTATTTTGATAACGTTTTCCTTTTCAAGTTTATCTAATTAGGTAGAGTTCCTGAAATAACGCGATTAAAAATATGTTTCTAAATAATGCTTATTAGCGCTACCTTGTATAACTTTGAGTCAATTGCATTGTTGCTCTGCGGTCAGATGCAGTGGTTTGACATTACGTTGCCGACAACAGACGACAGTGTAATACGACCTAAATTAGCAATATGTGATGTAATTAACGTGAGAGCAGGTAATAGGTAATTTTTAGGGTTTCGAGCCAAAATGTCAAAAACGGCAATATCCTTATAGTTTCGTCGTGTCCGTCCGTACGTCACAAGCATTTTATTCAAAAACTGCAAGACGTATATTGATGAAATTTATAGTTTTAGGTGTCTTGTTATATAAGCCGCTATTTGGTTTGGTGGTTAAATAAAAAAAATAAGTATTTTTAGGGACGGCACACCATACATATAAAAGAACCTGAAAAAAATTTCAGCGTCTGTTATGTATATGCAGATAAACGGGTGGTACATACTTCGATAGTTCTTTTCAAAACACTTTTAGGTTGCTAAGTAATTTTCCTTATTACGTGATAATTTTGGATATAATCGCTCCGAAAATTGCAGAAATTGTGACCCCCCTCCGTATTCTAAACCGTATGTCAAAAAAAAAAAAATTAAAAAATAATAAAGGTATCACTTAATAAATATTTTCAAACGAAAATTATTTTGAAGACGGTCAGATATACGGTTTTTGAGTTATTGCCAAGAAATTGCGCTTCTCAACAAAAGGACATAAGTGCCATGAAGATACGTTCTTTTGCTAATGCACTTTACACTAGTTTAATAGTAATAGTTGACATACTTGCTTTTGTATTTATAGGCGACTAAAGTGCTATATTATGAAGTGTTGGTATATTATTTCTCTAAATATGAATGTTGACATTGAATGTATGCAATGTTTCTCGTGAGAAGATTATCGTATCAAACTCGAGAAACGTTAAAAAAACTCGATTGTTTATATACAAAAGAATAAAGTAAAACAAGTTTAGAAGCAGATTAAAAGTGTTATAAAGACAGAGGTATCAATAATAAAGGCGGGCGAGATGTTTAACAAAGTACAAGACGTGTTATGAGCTGAAGGTGCGAAATAGGCTGTTAAAGATTGACCAACAGTCGGCCTTGCAATCCAACTTTCTCATATTGTTTTGAGTAATAATATTTTCGAGCTCGTAAAGCACGAAAAAATTATTGCTCACATTTTCAAGCTTATTATTTTTATCGTTTCCCTTCGAAATTATTAGAAATTTAAAAAAAAATTATTATTTTTCAAATAATACGTGAAAGATATTATTTAAGCGAAACAAACGATTTGAACGGAGCTTGTGGAATCCGAGGCTGTATTTAGAGCTTATATATAACTATTATAAGATTTTAAAAAAAATATTAGACGAAAAATATAAATTTAATTTTGAAAAATCTCTTTTTTCAACATTACGTCTCTTTAAAAAATGAATCAATTTCAACGAAATTTGTAAAGTTCAACACAGCTTTTTATGTTCAGAAATACATTTTTGATTAAAGTTTTGATTATAAAAATCTGAAAGATATTTAGAAAGTATATTTTATGAATTAATTGTTCAAGATATTTCTTGAAGAAATTAAAAACTGATCTCAATAAAGTTCATAACAGTCTATTTAGTTTTATTGTGCTGACTGTAACTTGGAAACGAGCATTACAACAGTTAAGAAAATTTTTGAAAAACGATTTTGAGATTCCTTTAAATATACGACATGGACACGGACGCGCATGCGTGCGTGTCCATGTCGATGTCGACGCATGCACACACATATCAACATCGCACTGAAAATGATTAGCCAAACTTCCTAAGCCTTTAAAACGTAGACATGTGATCGAATCACGATTTCGTAAATAAAAAGAAAACAACCGAAAATAATAATTTCCCCAATTTTATGAAAATCTTCTATTTTTTATACAATGGAATATTATTATAATTGCTTTTTGTAGGGGGTTGTTATAGATATCAAGATATAATTAAGAATAGAAAACGAAACTGAAAAACAATTCAGGCTTTAATAGATTTTCGGATGGGATGGTTTATAATTAGTTTCCTTTAGTAAATTCTAGTTCACGTGTTTCATGATAAGTTCAGGTATTACTTGATTTAATCAGAGATCTAGAATTTAAGCCATCTCGGCAGCCGTATCGTTTGCTACAATTACATTTGAAGTTATCCCAAGGGCGTACTTGTGATCTCTCTTAACATGAGACTGTATTCGCAAAGCAACGCTTAAGGCGTCGAGTGCCATTCAGTAGGCGCTGCTAATTTTGCAAGAACTCTCCACGGAGCCGGGAGTACTCGACTCGAGGAAGCGATCAGAGTGGCAGCACCAGCGACAAAAGTTACAATTTTAATACACATTATACGGTGACCAGTTATGGTATGACATTTTTTCTAGTATACTCTTTGAAACTAATCTTAAAGAGTTGATTATCAATGAGACGTAATTTCTTCTCATTAAATCAGCAAGCTTAATTATACCATGATACTATAACACGACATAATTAAAGCTGTCCAGCGTTATCAAATGCATCGGATCTTGATATTTAACTTTGAATACAATATCGAAGCTGTTAACCTGAATAAAGTTTGTTTACAGTTCGAGTCTCAATGTAACATGCGTTCCGTAGGCCTGAAAAGCTTTAATTACGATGTTTGTGGTAGGTTGTAGATTTATTACATCATGGAGTTATAGCTTCATGAGATTAAAGGAGAAAAGTGTTGAATTGCCTCAACTATTGGGTTTTTGAAGTTATGGCGAAACCTTCATAAACTGGGATCTTGTGATATGGTTAAATAAGTTCGAATTCAGTGACTATAGGACATATAAAAATATGGTTTGGTTTCGAAACCCAGGTTTGTTAGTTGGTGCGCCGCCAAATGTCTTGAAAATTTGGCGTACGGGTGACTCTCCTGTGGTTGCGAGTGTTCATGAAAGGCGGTGATCATCTACTCTTTGGTATATGATCAGAACCAAACTCTTTGGTAGTTTGTATATTCGTTCCTCCTTTAAAAACCTTCGGTACGCTTTAAAAAGTTACTTATGTGAAATTAGAATTAGAACAGAATAATGTGATCACGGTAGTTATAAAATAAATAAAAACAGAGCTATAAATTTTGTCAAGCGTAATAAAGAAAAACTAATAAATACGAGTAGAAATCATGTCCAGAAACAAACTTAATATAGAAAGAGATACCATCTATAAAGAGTCTTCAAGACTTGATATCGATAGAGGCAATCTGTTGCTCAAAGAATAACGAGATTTTTTTCATTTTTAGGAACCATCTGACTTGCCATATTTTAAATATTTGCAATTTTCATAATGAAAAGTAAACAGATAGCCAATTTCGTTTATTTTCATTTGAGATAATGAATCCTAAAAAGAAGGTAAGTAGTAAAAAAAACATAAAGATTACTCGCATAAAAAGTGAACTAAAAACTTTTCAATCAGCGTAAAAGTTATAGTAAAGTATTCATTTTGCAGTTAACACCTCAATTATAGCTCCAGTGTAGTCACAAAACTTATTAACTCGTATAATAAATCTAAGAAATGCCTTAGATTTATTATGGCATAATCTAAGAAGACAGTCTGTAATGCATATAAGATTAGAAAAGTAATGATGGTTTCTGACTGTGCTTTTAAAATTTGTCACTGCGATCAGCTTAGTAAGTAACCTGGCGCGACTTAAGTGACACAAGCCGGATCTTACCCATCAAACATTCGATAATGTTTTAATCTGTGGGAAAAAATGTTTTACCTTGCAAGAGGTGATTTTAAAATTAGATATTTAAGTCGAACCTGTCATTAACAAAAACAGATTTTTAGTCTAGAAGCGTCATCGTCAGCTTCGATTTTTTATAATTAAAGTTTTTTAACCGGCTATACGCTGTGAACACTGAGTGAAGTTTTTTCTGATGTGTAAATGGATGGTATGTAACGCTAAAATGGCATTTTCTAATTGAATTTTCAACGCAATTTAGTAATAGTTTCTGAACTAGCTGTCATAGTGTTATTTTAATAATCTGATATTGGTTTTCATTAAAATTAACATTGGCCATTTCATTTACATCTTAATTTGATATAAGGATGTAAACACAAAGAAATTGAAAAGGATCTATTTGAAAAATTTTCAATGTCGTGCAGTTGTACATTATGTATACTTAATTGTCACCCGTCTATAGGTCATATCTCAAATGCTATTTTGAAATTCAATGGCATGTGAATAGTTTTGAAAACGTCTAGGCTACCGTCAAGGAAATGAAATATTATTCCAAGAGAAAAATAGCAAGTGAATGGACTCGAATTTCAAATCAAATGTTTAATATCGATTTTTACAAGAGGTCTTCCTAAAAAACCACTAAGATAGGAAATTTTGTTTAAAGAACTCCTTGTAAGACTGTCGTTCGACTAACCTATTGTCGTGAAGATTTGATAATTCTTGTATCCTTTTTTTCTCGACATTTGTCGGATGATGTCCGGTGTATTATTGTCGTAAACCACTTGCTTCGAATCTACAACAAATGTAGACATTATGATATGTCACAATAAAATAAGGATCACACTTCTACACTCTGATTGCCGCTTGCATGCAATTAAGTATTGTGCATTGCATTTGCTTATTCTTTATTTTGCTTTTTATCGTTGTAAAAGCACAACGCTACAAAGAGACACCAAAATATACCTTATTAAAATACGGACAGATTTAATTTTGATCCAACAAAATGGTGTTTTTTTTTGTTCAGTTATGTGCAGGTGCAGTAGCATTTAATTGAATAAATTTAAGTGTTACTGTCAAGCTGTTCATTGAAAACAAACACTATGCGAATCTGAAAAAATAGTACAAAAATAAAATAAGTTAAATCCAATGATTTAATTGCCCTTTTGGACAAAGGACAAAGGGACAAAATACATTACATTTCTCAATAAGAAAAAAAACGATATAACATAAATAGTGATGAAACTAATGATAGCTTCGTGTTCTATGTGGTTAGGAGTAAGGTTGTAATAAATACATTTAATTTAATTTTTTATTTCACAGTATTGATTTTTTAATAGTAAAATTTTGCAAATATACAGTGTATTTGCGGTGAAATGGAAAAACTAGAACCTACTTTATTGTAAATATAATAAGTTGTTGCCGGTGGGCGTGCGTAGCTATTCGTCTATCGCTACTTCTAATTGAAACTATATATATCGTTACATATTCATTTAAACGAGATTATATAAATAATACAGGTTAAATATATTTAGTGATTTTTCGAATAAATAAGGGGTGAAGTGAAAACGCATTCAGAATGTCGCCCCTCTTTCATCGCAATCATAAAAGCCTCGTTACCTTCTCGAGCTTCAGACCATTCGACCTTTTGAGTCGTCTTATCTGTGAGCTCCGACTGAATGAAATCGAAAAGGCCGCGCTGGAGTTTTCATTCGAGGCGATTGTTCATCAACCGAGGGAAGCTGTCCTAGGACCATTCAATTACCAGACCGTCAGGTGAAACGGAAGCGCAGATAGAAATGTGAAAAACGACGGCGCCGCGGACGCGGAAGCTGTCGACGGGGGCCCGACACATCGGCGCGGGCGCAGCCGCGTGTCCGCGCTAATCGCTTTTCGTTTACTCATTAAAACAAAGCATCTCGTTACAAATGAAAAAGTTTCATAGGGCCCGGCGAAAGCTCCCGGCCGATCGATAGCGCCCGTCGCGTTCGGGCGGCGCGGCCAATTTGGAAAAGTAGCAGACTGTTAGGAATTTTCCTTTGCGAGATTTTCTATCGGAGTCCTCGCAGACGGAGCGTCCCGTCTTATTAGCGGCCATCAGTTAAATTGTGCTTGTCATTTTTCGAGCGAAGTTATGGAATGACTGAGTCCACGAACGGACGATATCGCGGACCTTATTCTTTTTTCGCCCGTTCATCGTTTAACGAAGTGTAGCTATCTCATTAAATAGAGAATTCATGAAATATCGGATAAGCAATATTTATATGTACTATACGGTTGCTGAACGACGGATATAAGTTTTAGTTTTTCATTAGGTTTTAGAACGTCTGTGCACGAAGGTAATAAAGTTATTTATTTATTTATTCTCATAAATTAATTTCTATGTGATGAGTGCGTGATGAGTTTTAATATCCTTAGAAACATTTTAAACATACACTCTCTCGTATATGGTACAACGTGAGAGAATAATACGTAATATTTCCGGTACCAGTATATGAAGGTTTTATAATAAGCGAAAGGAATCCAAAATTCCACAATCTCTTATTAAATAACACATTCGGTGGTTTTTCAACGATTTCTCAATTAATTATCAGATCGTGATATTGTTTCCAATACAAACATATAATGATTTATAAGTACCCTAAGATCCTTTTTAGTAGATTTCATAAAAATATAACTCTTGTATTTCATGATGTAACTTTTGAAAAATTTTGATGTTTGTCCGACTTTACGACAGAAAGTACATATGGGTCAAAAGTTTTTATATATATACGATATAACGCGGGGCTTGTCAGCACGATAGCGTCTACAATTGTTTAGATAACTTAATGAAATTCAACATACATGTTCTATGGACGATTACAAAGGTCGAGTTTAAACTTAAGTCAAGCCGGTCTACTAGTTTAGAAATTACAGCATTTTAAAATTTTGAAAATCTGTAAATTACATATTTCATATGAATAACATATGAAAATAAAATGAAATCTACTTCCATTTCGGCTGCCGAATGGCCTTTTTCGTTTAGTTGGTTCTACTGTCTTCTCTTACTTATTACTAATATTACTTATCACTCACTCTATTTGTATTCTATTATATCCATCTAGATAAGATAGATCACAGATTATTTAACTTTGCGACAGACCGTAAAGAATTAAATGTTACTTATTTATCTGTTTAATTAAGTACACTTTTCGGAGAATGAAGTTGAATGTATTTCGAGGATCCTTATTCGGGTGAGCCCCAGAAATATTTTCTCGGCAAAATGATCTCTCAAAACGAAGACGATATATTAGGTGAGCGCAATTTTTCTTGCCTTTGTTAGGGGACGACAGTCGATTTGTGGCCTAGAAAATGCGGGGTAATCTCGGTGACGAGCGATATGGGGATCTTGGTGTGGTAATAAGTTGTTATATTATTTTGTCGGGTATCGTATACACTGTGTTTTTCGGAAAAGTTATTTTTGGTTGTACTTTTGTTGTAATTTTTTGCTTTGGGAAGTGTAGTGAGAAATATTTTCGTTTGTGTACCATAGGGTTACATAGGTATCTCTGTATCTAAGTATCTAGGTATCATAATGTGTCTATCTTAATATTTACGTCTTCCATTCAGTCACAGTCTATTTATCTGGATATTTGTTGGTACCTAAAACATTGAAATATATACATAAGTTTATAGAAAAATTTTAGAGGAGAAGGTCGAGAAGTAATATTCGATAGAATAATATTAATGCGTTATTTATTTATTTGCTTAAGTTGAAAGATAGTCTACTTGGATGTTAAAAAAAATCTAGGAAGACTCCAAATTTGGATTTAGATAACATGATATTTTAATAAAAATACTTTAATTGGAATGCTTCAGAAAAAAAACTATGTGAAAAATGTGTTAGCTACGTATATATATGAGTACGAGGGGCGGCTGATAAGTCCGCGGCCCAAGGTACTTAGCGATGACTCATTATTTCACAACTATTACCACTAATTGCGACACTTCTTGTTAGTATAAATATAGCTTCCTTTCGTTATTAAAGTCATTAACAAATTATCTGTCGAAGCACAAACGTCATCATGTCAGCCGAATCGTCAAATCTCAGTAATATTGAACATCGCGCCGTAATAAAGTACTTCGTAAAGAAAGGAAAAACACCCAAAGAAATTTTGAAGACATGGTATCAGTTCTTCAGGAATCTGCGCCTTCGTATACGATGGTCAAAAATGGCCTCGCTTATTTCCAACAAGGACGAGAGAGCTGTGAAGATGATCCTCGCACAGGGCGTCCTGTGACGGTAGTAACGGAGGAAAATGTTCGAAAAATCGAAAAATTAGTACTGGCCGACCGAAAAATAAAATTATAGCAGATAGCTGAAGAGTTGCAGATTAGTAAAGAACGAGTTGGAGAAATTATACACGAGCATATGAATATGAGAAAAATCAATGCGCGTTGGGTACCAAAAATGCTAACGCCGTTTGACGAGCAGCGGCGACTTCAGACAAGTAAGGATTTTTTGGAGTTAGTCGGGGATAATATAGACGAAATTTGCGATCGAATTGTAACCGTGGATAAACCTGGGTTCGTCAATACGATCCGGAATCTAAACAGGAGTCCATGCAATGGACGAAAAAAGGATAAAGGCCGCCGAAGAAATTCAAGGTTCAAAAGTCTACATCGAAGCTTATGGCGACAATTTTTTGGGATAGTGAAGGTGTTTTACTAATTGATTACTTGCCAAAGCGGACTACTATGAATGGCCAATATTACGCGAATTTATTGGCTCAGGCACGAGAGGCAGTCGTACAGAAGCGACGTGGGAAGTTATCGCGCGGAGTGCTGTTTTTACAAGACAATTGCATCTGTCCACACGGCGCGGGTTTCGAGGCAGGCCCTGAAGGACACGGGCTTTTCGGAAATTGACCACCCACCCTACAGCCCAGATCTAGCTCCCAGCGACTATTTCCTTTTTTCCAATTTAAAAAAGGAGTTACGTGGTCGTAGATTTGTTGATGACAATCAAATGAAGATGGCGGTAGAAAGCAATTTTGAAGGAATATTTTTTGGGCGGTTTGAAGGCCTTATACACCAGATGTGAAAAATGTATTTCGCTTGAGGGAGACTATATTGAAAAATAAAAATAAAATATTCGTACTTTTCTTTCATTTAATGCCTTAGGCCGCGGACTTATCAGCCACCCCTCGTAACTCTATATGGTTATCTGTCTGTCTGTTATGTTTTCACAAAAAAAAATGATAAAAGATTTTTATTTGGATATACATAACTTAGTATAGAGACATATTGCTAAATGAGAAAGGTCATATGTTACTTTTTGTTTGTTTGTCTGTCTTATTATACGCATGTCTCATTATAAGTCAACAATGGTTAAATAGATTTTTGAAATTTGGTCTACTTATAGAACGTACCGACACATGAAATATTTTTTGGTATAAGTTTTCTGCATTCTTTCTATCTGTTTATGATCGTATTATAACTCGAATATGACACAACCACAAGTTTTCTAGTGTTTCATAAATAAAAAGTTGCATTAAAATCTCTATGGTTGTGCTGTTTGTATCTGGGTAGTGATATTAAATAGATGATATTTTAAAGAATAAAAGTAAAAAGTAAAAACAGTCTCCCGTTATTTTTTTATTGTTTTTCTGTCCACGAAAACGAGTGAATCTAAAATAGAAATTCGACGCATTTAGAAGTTTTATTACTAAATAAGGAAAAATGCAATTCAAGCCGCAAAAAAAAATTGTGACGTTTATGGATCTAACTTACATTAGATTGTACTACTGTCCTATATACTACTAGAGTAGTACAAAACTGCTTCAAGCATTTTCAGTCCGGTAATTTCGATCTCAAAGATGAATTTCGTTTTAGTCGACCTATTAAGGATAAAGTCGATGCTATTTTGGAAAATGCGTATCAAGATCGGTATATTAGTTCTTACGACATCTCTGAAGAGCTGGAAACTGATCAAAAAATAGTTTCAATCCATTCGAAAAAAGCTGCATACATAAAAAAGCTCGACATTTGGATCCCATACGAGCTCACTGAAAGAAATTTAATGAATCGTGTTCTTGTTTGCGATTTTCTATTGAAAGGTAATGAAACCGAACCGTTTTTGAAAAAGTTGATTACTAGAGATGAAAAATGGATTACTTACGACAAGAACATACGAAGGTGATCATGGTGAAAAGGCAAGCAAGTCCACAGACTAAAGCAAAGCCTGTATTAACTCGCAATAAAGTGATGCTATGTGTATGGTGGGATTGGAAGGACATTATTCATTATGAGATTTTTACCGCTGGGCAAAACCTGCGGTTATCTATTACCAACTCGGATTTCTATTACCAACAACTGATGAGATTTAAGCAAGAACTAGAGAAAAAATGGCCGGATTTAATCAATAGAAAGCGTGTGATTTTTCACCATGATAACTCTAGACCACACACATATTTAGCCATTTAGCAAATATAGAGAATTTGGTTCCGAAGTGTTAAAGCATCCACCAAATAGCTCTGGCTTTGCACCCTCAGATTTTCACCTGTTTCGGTCTTTTCAGGATTCTTTAGGTAAACTACGAAAATCAGTTTTGACAATCCATCAAGAGAGGATTGAATAAAATGGCATATATACATTATAATAAAATTAATAAAAAATGATGAAACCTTATCTTGAATTTATATATATAATATGAAAAAAAATTTTCCCCGACCTTATATATTGATAGAACTCAATTTTACATCGACGCATAAAATATATGTGACTGTTTTTCCGTCTCTCCATTTGTCTGTACATCTTTTAATAATTAGTTGTGTTATCTATAATTATATTCTGGAATACTTACCTGGTCTTAACAAGATTTTGTATGCACTGTCATGTAAAACATAAAGCATTGTCTCTGTCTGTTTGCCTGCATATCTTGTCATAATTTAACAAAATTTTAATCTGATGTCTAATAGAATTCACAATGACAAAATCTGTAAAACGGTTGACCCTGCAGGCCATCCCTAAAATTTCCGCTATGATATTTATCGACATGTCTTTGCTTCCTTGAATTATAAATATTGTCTGAATTAAAAAAAATTGAAAGACGGTTGAGTCTGCACATTATCCTGAAACTTCTTACATCTTTTCAGCTCAAAGTTTTCAAAAAAAGAAAAACAACAATTTATTGAGATCATCACACTCAAAATATCGATTTCAATTCTTTTTCAAGTTCTTGTAACTCAAAAAATAGTTCTAATACTTTTTGAGCTCTTCGACTTCAAGAATTTATGTATACAAAGTTATTTTTTTTTGTGACGCTTGCCTGCAACGTGCTGAATCTGTTCTTCCACTACGAATCCTCATCCAACGAATTGAATATTGATTCGAGTCAAACGACGTCAGTAAGATCAATAGTGACCATTACCGTCCATATTCACATGCTCTATTGCATCAACCAAAACACAAGTATCATACTTGTAGTTCAGATTTTGTTTGTAATAACGAAAAATTATTGTTAATATTGATACTAAGGAAAAATAAAGTATACTCATCACTTGACGTTGTTTGTAGTTTTCAAGCCAATGTAGCACTTTTAATTGTGTTATTTTTGTCACGTCCGTTATTTCCTGCACCGGAATAGTTTATGAACTTTTTTTGTTACTACATTAAACTACAAACCATTTAGCACTAATATTACTACTAGCTATTGTGTTATTTTTTATATTTTCTGGTATAGACTGTATTTATCATTTCTTCTGTCCAATTATTGACACTACAACAGAATAAACTATGCTAAATTAATTAGAATTTTACGAAGATTAAAATGCGCAAAAAAATTAGATACGACGGCTAGTATTTATATATCCGGAACTGGCCACTTAAAGAAAAGTATTTAAAAAGTAATTATAACATTTAAAAATGGAATTTCTTGGCTGTAAAATATAGTTTGTTTCATGTAGTTGTCAATTGTTTTAACTATTGTGGCGTCATTTTGAAAATTGCGTGTCTTTAACGCTACCGATTTAACTCGCAAAAATTTTCGTGTTGTTCCAAGATGAGCCAAACGCAACAAAAGTCATTCATGCTAAGTACTTTTAGCAAGCAATGCTTGTCTGTTTTTTTGCACAAGTAGTTACAATGTCACTATAGAATCGTAAAACGATTAATTAAGAGTGGTAAACGACGATTTTTTTGCCAAAAGTCTTTGAAGATATAATAAAAAAAAACCGACAACGCAGAATCATTCCTCATCATGACGTTGCTAGCTGTCATACGTCGGCTGAAACAACTCGGTTTTGGAAGGTCAAAAGATCGAATTAACGGGTCATACGCCGTACAGCTCCAATTTGGCATAAACCTATTTCTATTTATTCCCAAGCGTGAAAAATAAATTACGTGGTCAATGTTTTTCGAGCCGCGAAGAAGCCGTTGATGCGTTCAAAATGCACGTTTTGGAGATACCTCAATCAGAATGGAAAAAGTGCTGTAAAAATTGATTTCAGCGTATGCAAAAGTGCATCGATCGTCGTGGTGAATAATTTGAAAAGCAATAAATTATATTAAATGATAGACGTTTGCTTTGTTTTGATATTTTGGATACATAAATAGCAGCCCTCGTATTTATTGAAACGGGTTCCAGGGTGGTGGAGCTTTAACGACTGTATATCAATTTTAATCAAGATTTGGCAAACCTCTTTTAAGCTATTAATATACATACAAACAGGCAAACAGACAGACACTAATCCATAATTTTTGAAATCACACGATCTTAGTGTATATCAATTGTATTAAGATCAGACAGACCTTTTTAAAACGAAGTTCCTTAACGCGGCTTGTGGTAAGAAATGAGTGGTAGAAATCCTAATGTAAGGAAAATGCGTTTCGCTTGCTCCTGGCAATTAAATTCAATACTTAAATATATGAAAGTGATATCTATTGTGGATTTCAAAAATGACATAATAGTGCCGATTGACGCACTTAACGAAGTTTTTGATTTTTTAAAGACTATGAAGTATGTTAACTAAAACAGTTTCAAAATAAAACAGATGGCACTACATAGTTCCTGCATAACACCATTATTAATACGTTCGATAAATAAATATCATTAATAATTTATTTAAAGTATTCTCTAATGTTAATTTATTCTATTATCTTTGATATTTTATTTTTGATATAACTAATAATTCACTATTTTATATGTAATTTTCATTCAATGAATGTTTTCCTAAAACATTAACTGAAACGCTTTGATATTTTTATAAAAATTATAAATAAAATTTATAACAAGACTATATGTCTTGTTATAAACAGACAGACAGACAGTAGCCTAACATGTGAGCAATTATATGTTTTTATGTTATACCAATTTTTATCAGGATGGTTCAAAATGTTCTTAAATTATAAAAATACGTATAGATAGACAGACAGATCGACAAACATTAATTTTAAAAGTATTACTGTAATCGGTATCAGCGAGTCACAATACTAATATTTATTTGAAATTTGACAAAAAAATTGTACATACGTACAGAGCGACGTCATAGATGTATGTTTATTAGAGTGCATAGATTAATTTTTAACGGATTAGCATTGGTACGGCACCCCGATCGCATTGTGCGAGTCTGCCTCGCTTTTGATCAATTTTTTAATATTGCACCGGTGCAAATTCAGCTCGGGGAACGTAAGCCGTCGAGGTATGTACCTACAATCGCGGGGAGCGCCGGCGACGTTGATGAATGCGCCGCCGAACAACCGGCACCGCCTGCGCCGGGCCCCGGGGACCGGAACTCGTTACTTTGCACGGTATTTCGAAACACGAGCAGTTGTCGGCGCGACGGCCGCGTCACCCGACCGGAGATCAATCTTGTCACCGGAGGCTCGGGGCGTCTTAACTGATGAACGTCGCAAACGATTACGTTTTACGCCTTCAATGGATTTCTAATTGATCGTGCAATTCGATGCGTGACGAATGAAAAGCGTTTTCGGGATTCATTGGTTCTGTTATCAATAGAATTAGCATTGATATTGATTTTCATAGTAATAAACAGTGATTGACGGTTGACACGGCGGCCGCTGGATGCCTTATCGGAAACTAAGGAGAAACGTACCCATAAGAGGTGACGAATCGGATATTACACGTTCCTTTCCTTTGATAGTTTAGAATAACTGTTTCGGATGTATCGCAATTGAAATTAGTATGAAAGTATCTTCAATCTTTGATTGTTAAGTAATTTATGCCATCGTCATGGTTTCGTCATAATTAATACGCATAACTTTTTTATCATTTGAGTATTATAATTATGTTGTAAATTCAATAATATTATCAAATTTTTCTTAATCATTGTCAAATATTTAAGTAGAGGGATATGTTCCTTGTAAAAGGATATTGTATGAATTAAAAAAAGTATTTTAAGAATTGTGACACTATGTGACATTTTGATTGTCTAGGGACACACACACACATCACACACACACACGTATGTACGCACGCACACACGCACGCGTGGATGCACTCACGCACGCACGCACGCTCGTGCATACATTTATTTATTTAGGTTCAAGATTTTTAGACTCAATATTTAGAAAATACGCAGGCACTCATTATCTTTTAGGCACTCTATTTCAACTAACATTCTATCTCGTTCTTTCACTGGCTAAATCCTATACATATATATGTTTGTCTTTTTCTATTGTCCCTTTTTCGTTTCATCGAGGTTCAAATCGCAACGGTGCTAAAGAAATTTTCAATTCAAAAAAAACTTCAAACATATAAATTCTACATAAAATGGTTTCCTTATCCAAGGTACACAACATTATGAATAATAAAGAGAATAAACCATGAATATAATTTCTTTTATATCATTCTTAGCTACGAGTACAACACGACGGTGAACCTCTGTTACAAAATATTCAACCTTGCGTAATGTAAAATTAAAATAGTTCCAATCTCAGGTTATGTGCAGTTAGTGTCAAACGTTAGATATCTCATTGAAGTAATACAAGTCGATGGACCTTATCGAGTGTGATATTGCAAAGACTTTTCAAAACATATATGCATAAATTTTTAATGCTACCTTAAACTCTGAAGGAATATTTGGAATCCATGCGGTTTTGAAGTTTATTGCAATGTATCTTCCGTCTCTAACTTTTAAATTGTGCATTCTAAATGTCGTAACAATTCCAAAGCAGATACTTAATTAAAACTCTCAGTCAAAATTTGCATGACAGATTTCCGTTTACGAGTTTTACACATATGGCTCCGAGTTACTTATATAAATAGTCCTATATTTTATGCGAAACCCAGAAAATGACTCTGTTGATACGAAAACGACTCTTTTTGATGACGAAAGAGTGTCATTACTAGTTTTATTGCATGGTACTGAATAAAAAAGAGAATTATTTTTCAGGCAATTATTTATGGTATGTGTGCAATTTGACTTTATTTAATGTAATGCCCATAAAAAATATCGAGAATTTCGAATAATCTGCATTCCTGTAATATCCGGATAACTCAAATGCTAGTGCGAAGAGATATAGCACGTCTGTACATGATTTATAGCATGTACCACAGGAAGCGCTCTGAAGAGTTATTTATACTTGTTTTGCTGTTGAACTCGTCATTCTCTCCTTTGCCACATATACTATACCATCAACACCGTCTTGATGGCTGGCGTTCTACCACCGTACGCTACAAATACAATTTTCAGTCACATACCGTAAAACTTTGGGAGTGATCTACCGTCAGCGGTGTGCCCAATCAATTATAACAAAAGGATCTCGAAGAAAAGAGTCTATTACCTTCTAAGTCGGCAACGCACTAATGACTCCCCTGAGGTTCCAGGTGTCCAAGGTTTGGTGTTGATCACCTATTTTATGGTTGCTAGCATGCTCGTTTAACTCTTTCTCAGAAAGGTAGGCAAAGCCCTCACATTTTCACATGGCACTGTCTTCGAATATGTCTCTTGCTTCACTGACATCCATCAATATTTTATTTAAAATTATCGTTTTTGGGTGCTTAAAATTTGGGCCTTTTTTCATTATAAGGCTACCAAATTGCTGGCATAATTGCCATCAAATTGGTTCGCTTAAGATTTTCTAGGACGAGCGTTGCCAATTCTTCCATCATTCACATTCTAGATTTATCTTTTCGGTCTAAGTTCATTTATGCTTTTCCTGCATTTATTCTTCTTCAAATATCCATATCATGTTTACTTTCGTTCGTAAGCAAATCACCCAAGTAGACAAACCTTTTCACTTGTTCATCTCTATTGATGTATATATATCAATAGATTTTGTAATCAAAAGTATAAAAGGCGTCCACTAAATATATATTAGGTACAGAAGAATATCTGTCATTTTGTGTTTTAATAGTGAAACGTCACATCGTAATATTACTTACAAATCCAAGAGGGATTACTATAGTTTCTACAGACAGTTAAAAATTTCATCATGAATTTGGTTATTTTATCATATATATCAACCAATATCTTCTTTTCAAGGAATGCTGTCGCTGACAAGTAAGTCACGGGAGTTTTATGAATCCGTGAATATAAATTGTATAGTTATTTGCTTATCAAGACGGTTGCAGTTAGATGCTACTATGTTGTATTTATTTGTAGACAAAATATAGGTTAGTAGCTTTGCTCAGTAAGATTTAATTTCAGATGATTAGTAATACTTAATCATCATTTGCAAATAATTTATATTAATACTTATTGCTTTGCAGCAGCTAATACCGTACATTTGTTTGATTTCAATAATAATTGATTATTTGATAATGAGAATAAGGAATATTTTGTCTCCGACATATCTTTCGTGTTTTTACAGTTCAATTTGATATCATAGATAAAGGCTTGACTTCAATTTGTGTTTTTGGTTGGTTTCATATGTTCTTCAGTTAATTTATAATGTCAAGTTTTCGCAGTACGTAGTTCTATTTAGAACCAGAGGTCATTTGTTTATTTATTGTATCTAGAATACTTGAATGTCGTTTAAAATTGAATATCGATTATTATTATTAGCATTAAAGGTTATTATACTATTATTAATTAAATTAAAAATATACATATATACCTATAACAGACAAATAAAATTATTAAAAAATAAAACAGCAGTACATTACACAAATTAAATTAAAGAGTTTTCCTAATTTTCACTTTGTGCCTGATAGTTGTTAGTAATTACTTATCAAACCTTTTAATATGTTCACGTCATTCTTGTTCGTCATTAACTTCAATTAAAAAAAATTCAATTGAAATACCTAATCAAGAAATAAAAAGCTTAAAAGTGAAAAGTATTTGTTTTATATATTCAATTTGACTAACATTAGTTAGTGGTCGATCATTTGCAACGTTGATTGGAAAATATATGTTTAATCGATGGCTTAGGTCTGCCTATAATTTTTCTTTATTTGGATAAAATGACTAAATCAATATTTATGTAGTGCAACTTGTATTTTCATGTTATTTTATTCGCAGACAGGATTTTAATTTTTTGATGTTCTATTAACATATTTTATTTACAAAAAAAAGACTTTTTAAGTATGCCCAATGCCGAAAACAAAACAAACAAGTATATAAATATTGATTTTATTCTTCCTTCCCAAAATATTGTGTTAATCGTTTCTTTATGGGAAGTTGTATTTCTGGTTGAACCATGAAGACGACATAAAGAAACAGGTGAACTAATTTTTTCATTTATAATATTGTGTTAAAATTCAAATCCTTTTTTTTACCTATCCTTGTACGTCGAGCTAAAGAGAATAAAATTATTCAAGTGTATCGTATTTTTTACTGTTTACAGTCCGAAAATACGAGAAATTCTACCCAAAAAGGGATCAGTCATATTATTTCCTGTTGTCTCTGGAATATATAAAAAGATATCCATGTATTTGTCGAGTTGCGGGGCGGACGAACAGACAAACGTAAGCTATCGCCGCTTGGGTGTTACATCAGCTGTACTTGGGTGTTATTAATAAACGTTTTCGTGCGGCCGTACAAAGGGTACGAAGCGGGGCGTGGGTTTGTCGGCCCTTGTTCCATTGTTATATAGAAGCTTTACAATATAATCCTTAGGTCTACGCGCGTTCCCAGTTCAAACTTATTAAATTAACATGATGGGGCGTATTTGAAGAAGAATTCTTTCAGTAAGTATTAGCGAGTTGAGCAACGCGGCGTATAATTGATTTTTATTATTTAATCTTCCATTTATATCATAATATATTATTAAATGTAATATAAATCTTAGATCTTAGTATTATGTATTATTAAATGTAATACCAACTTAACATCTTACTGCCCGCTTATTCGAATTCATTTTGTTTAAATGCAATATCAAGACGAAGTAGATTTTGAAGCGAAGTCTGTAACTACAGTGAATAAATTTGTGATTGCAAAAACTTAAACTTTCTGTTATGTCGGAGAATCTACGATTGAGTCGCTATTTAATATTCATTATTTTAGAATAGTCAATTTTGTGTTGACGTATATTTTATGCACGCTGTGTTCATTTTTAAATAATAGGACAATCAGCTCGTAATTATGTATTTTTTTAATATTATGTCCTCAATCATACCCGTTGTTGAGAAACCTTAACAATAAATGAATAATCTAAAATTAATACCTAATTTAAACATATGTGCGATTTCAACAACGAAAAAATTTAAATGTTTTTTATATATTTTTTTAACAATGATCGTATCATTGGTATACGAGTCTTGTATATCAGTGACATTAGTTATTTGTATATTAGTAGTATCTAATCCCATACAGTAACAATACATCAAGTTGCCGCTTTGCGAATACCTGTTGTTTTTTCGGTTTTCAAACCTATAACAAATTGAAAACAATAACAAGTCACGCTTACAAATACAACGATTATTTGTGAAAAAATAATAAACAGCAGACTGTTTAATAATGATATGTGTTTTGTTTGAGGTGACGTTCTCAGAGCTCAGGCAGCAAGTCTCCCGGAGTGTGCGCTTCATTTAAATAAAACCACAGCTTCGAGCTACACAAGGCTTGACAATTTATACAAGGGAATTAATATTTTCTATGAGAGATTTATGTATGCATAATACGCTCATTCACACTAATATTATACATGCGAATCTGCCTCTGAATGCGACCTGTCTGCTGTCTGTCTGTTGCGTTTTCTTGTCTAAGTCGCTGTACCGATTTTGATGAGATTTGGCACGGAGTTAGTATGCACCAGAGAACGGACATAGACTACTTTGTGTTCGTTTATCTGTCTGTTCGTTTGTACGTTTTTTCATAGCTTAACAATAGGTAAACTGATTTCAATAAGCTATAGTGTACTAACAAAGCACACTATTTTGTCTGTTTATCTTTTGATTTATTTGCCTGTATATTTATTAATAACTCGATTATCACCGACTTTGAAGGAATAGAGGATATTGATAGAACTCTTTACTTATCACATAAAATACAGGTAACTGTTCATTTTATTATATATTTATCTGTACATCTCCTCAAGACTAGAAGATGTAAAAGTCATTACTTTAATTTTATTTTTCGATCATATGTACTCTTTGTTTTGCGTAGAGATGGAGCGGTGTTAGACTGGGTGATGGGATTGGAATGGAGGAAGGAAATGAAGATAATGTATCAGAGGGTTAGGTAGGGCCTGAGGTTAAAGCAAGAGGGAGTGCTACAAATCTGATTGTAAGTATATGATTAATAATAAGAAACTAATAGTAAATTAAAACGAACAATAGGATTTTTACGCAGCGTTTCTTGTCAGTACTAAGTCAATTTATTAGAATATTATAAATAGAATACATAGTGATGGTGTTTGGTTACTGTAACTTAATATATCTTCTGGATTATATGTATGATATTTATATCTTCTGTTACCGCGAAATAATAAGAAACCTGGATGATATTGAAAGTGAGATCGATATCGGAAAAAGAAAGAGAAATATGGTTGGAATAGAGAACATGACCGATTCGGAACTCGCGGAAAAATCAATATTTGGTTCGGCATTTGTATCAATGATAGCCAGGTCACTCATCATAGAAGATGGGGAAGTAATTGTGAGTCTACGCGGGCCAAAATTAGTTGTGCATAAAATAAAATAAGTCTTTAATAACATTATTTGAATATTATTAGAAAAGGGATCTTAAAAATTAGGAGGACCTTCGAAAATATTTGACAAATAGATATTACAGAAATGTGAATTTTGGCAAAAATTTTCACAATAAAATATATATTTTTTAAATCATCAATCAAAATTAAAAGGAAAATGATAATTGTATGGTTTGATTCAGTTCTGTTTAACAGTAGACCATTAAAAAGGATTAAAATATATCATATTACATTGCAGATTATATTATATGAAGGTGGATTTTTCAAGCATCACGCCAACATTTTACTATACAAGAGGAATTGGAGAGGGTGTGTATGTGTGTGCATGCGTCTAATGTCCGACGATGCGTCGGTGAATGCTTGTGTGTGTGCATTTATTTAAAATGTGTGTATGTTCATTATAATAATAACTATAGATATACTACATGAATTGTGTGTCAAATGATCAAAACTTTATAGATTTATAGTTCTCAGCTGCGTCATAGAAAATTTGGCATTGAAATAGAATATACATACAAGGATGCAAAAGTATGTAATACACTCAGGCTGTTTAAAAGCCAGAAAATTAAAAGTTATGTACACAAATACATTGTACACTTCAATATCATTGAATTGTACAATGTCTTTGTGTTTCCGTTCGCCATTTATACCGTTTATATCAAAATACAATGAGGCTGTACACTTGCACAGATCGTCTGTAATTAAAATCGCGGACGCTCCTTCGGTCCCGTATCTCGTTAAAAAAAAGGTCGGTATTTTCTCGCTGAATGAGTTTCTTCTTGTTATTCTTCCATTTAGAGAGTAAATAAGAGTTTCCGCGTCTGTATTCGTATCGTTGCCTTTTGCGAACGGAACGTTGAAAGTTGAAAAGTAGTTAGGATAACGAAATTGTTACAATGGCGTTTCCATCTGATGTATTGCAAATGCAAATAAAATTGTTAGAGTGGGAACCCGAGACGTATCGATCTAGTCTTATATAATGACAAAAATGTCATAAAATATTCCAATACTGCATATCGAATATGAAAGGAAATTATTTCGCACTTAAAATAAATCAACTACGCGTTGAACATAAAATTCAATTGAAAAGATTGGGAAAAAATAATATAAATATAGTGTTTAAATAGAAAAGCTGGTTTGTTATCTCTGTCAATCTATTTAATAATAATTGTTTGAATTTTTTGGCGTAATTAAAAATACTAATACAACAAAAATTACTCCAGTATTATATACGTTGCTCTATTTGAATGATACGCATTATAAATCATAAATGATTTTTTACATTCTAAAAAATATATATATTTTATTCACATGATTTCATGAAAATACGAAAATGTATTAAATAAAACATTTTGCTTCAATAAACAAAAAACTGACGACGATCAAAGAGGCGATAGCGGACGAGTTCTTTATGATTTGGAAGGTCCCGTGTCTGATTAGACGAAAATATTGCGTTATGTGCGATTTGACTGATTGATGTCTTTCGCTCTGTATTTTGAAAAACATATTAAGCTATCGGCTCCGGGCCTTGTCAGCGTATGAATTGACATAAATCCGTTAATAAAGTGATATTAATAATAATAGTAATAATAAATTAGTTAGCAGTTCCCAACTCGCACTGGGCCGGCGTGGAAGATATACAAGTCTCACAATTTGAATTAAAAAGAATGTGGAAAGGTAGGCCTACATCCGATATCTGCATTCGATATAAAATGAACTTCTCGCAAAAAAAGAAACTGACGGCAGAAAATTGCCTCGAAAACTAGAACCTTTTTCCAGTTCGACACTCCTTTTAGGGTTCTATATAATAACGGAAATTCATAAGAAATAAGCAACTAGATCTCGAACTATCGCCGAGAGGGCACAATTCATGTATCATAGGGATGAGACGGGCCAGCTCGCGAGTATTATAAATACGTCTTATCCAATGTTTACTCATCCATTCGGAGGGGGCGCCCCGAGAAGGCCTCGGACGTTGATGAATGTTCCGAAGCCAGGATCCTACTCAAACTGATCCTTACTTTGTAAAGGTATGTATAAATCAGTTGTAGTATAAGCGGTGAGGTTTCGACGTTAACACCGCTAGGGCTTCTGAAAAACCTATTCCGGGGAAATACTAGATACGTCAGTAGGAGGCGTGTATTGAAAATAGATTTGAAAAAAAATAAGGGAAACGATTGAAGGAGTCTTTGGGACGACTCATTCCAGTAACGTTCCTATTGAGTCGAACATCAAAACTTTTGTCTGGTATAGGAGGAAATGATTGATGTATGTCACTAGAGCAAGAAACGTATCAAAATTAGTTCCATGTGGATATTTGTGGTCCCGGGCTAACATTTTGGCAAAAGGGTAAACAAAAAAAAATCATTTAACAAGCTTTATACATTATTTTCTTAATTATTTGCGATATTTTCAAATGTTTTCCTAAAATACACAATAAATTGTCTTTGATGATTAGGTAATATAACAACACGACATAATATTCAAAGAAATTATAGTAACAAAAAATAAACGATTAACAGCTTACAATACCCAGGTGCGATTATTTGAACTAATCATTTTTTAGATACTTTTTAAAAGCTCTGTAAATAATTTTAAAAGCAATTCAAAAATGTTGTGTGATGCTTTACAGCAGTTTGAAAAATATGAAAGTTGATGAAAGCGTTGTCAAAGCTAGACTGACAAATATGAGCCGGGTAGTTCATCTACTGGATTCGGGTCAATACACCATTTTGTTGCTGCAAATTTTAAATTTATCTTTGATCCTTGATTTTATTATAGTCAAGAAATATATTTGATCAATGGAAAAAATAATCACTCCACAGTCCAATAAGTTCAAATTGGGTAATATTGGAAAAACTCGTTTTATTGATACAATTAGATCCGAAATCATATGTACGCGTGTTTCTGACATGACATGCTGAAGTCGATAAAAACTAAAATTTACATCAATCTAAAAAATTTGTTAAATATAATTTTACAAAGTTTTATTTATAAAGCTTTATAATTGCATTTTTTGTTTCAATTTTTTAAACAGTGTTGCAATCCTAGAAATTATTTTGGAAAATTAATAAATCAAAAAATACGCACTAGTGAGAAAACTTTGAAAATACGTAAAAAAAATTTTTAAGTCATACTTCTTTTGGCGCGTTAAAGAAAAATGATAAGAGTGAATTTTTACAATGCGCGCGCACACCGACATCTAAATCGACATTACGAAGTTTGTCGGTAAAGATTTTTCAAGTTTTTAATAAAAGGCTAACAACAAAGTAAAAGTAAGAACATTTGCCATCTATGTTTACGCGCATGCCAGAACTGATAACTATATTCAAATATTTCTTAATTTATATCAGTGTTTCACATCAGTACCAATAATATATATTTGTGTATGAAAAAGCAAGTTTATGGATTAAATTTTGAGACACGTGTTTTACTGATTTTTTGTTCCTAATAAGATTACGTGAGGCTTTTATGTAAGATGCAAACGTATATTAATGCAGGCATTTTATATTATTGCCCCCTTTATTTAGCAAATTAACAAATTAGTAGTCAATATAAGAAATGACCATGACGCTATCGAACTAAGGTGATTTCACAATTTGCAAGATTGTTAATGAAAGATATAAACCGTAGAATAAATAGTCGCGTGTGCTTAAGCCGTCACTGAAAATGTTTTTTTTTTAACTTCCCCTGACGAAGGTATGATTTCAGCATTGAAAATGCTGTTTCTATCGCTTCAGTAGGATACCTGTCTTCAATAAAAAATCGACAACGGTCTTTCGTCTTCTCTTATTAAGGTATAGGAATAAAAATGATATCAAAAGATACACTATTGAAAGGGCTTTATTACTACAAATTGTATTATTAATATTAGAAATAAATCATGATTTACGTACAACTAGTTAATGAATATTTTTTAAGGACTGATTTTTGTTTTTATTCCATTTATTTTGTAAGTTTTGTTATTGAGTTTTTATAAATAAATGGTCGGTGCAGCTATTAGTAATAAAAATGATTTTTCAATCGTTTCAACGTAACCGTCAATAAAAAGTGCGACAAGGGTCTAGCGTCCTCAATTATTAAGATGAGGAACGAAAATGATATCAAAAGATGCGTTATTGAAAGGGCTTAGAGCGATTTGTACAAATTGGAAAACGATATACGAAGAAACTGCTAAAAAAAAGTCGAGTTATCCGTAAGATCTCTAGAATTACACAAATGTCAGAACAAATTGGTTACACGGCGAAAACACTGTCTTAGTAGGATCAGAGCTTCAAAGATATTTTGATAAATTTCACAATAAATTTAGCTTCTACCGTGATGAAATTAGTTTTTATTTGGGCAAACGATCTTACGTACTATGCAAATAACAATATTCAAGTTTTTCGTTCCACTCAAGGCTAAATATTATACACATAATTGTTATTTATTATAACTATTTGTTACTACGAGTCAAATTCACGGGCCACAGGAAATGTTGTCCCTCATTATTCTAGAACAGTTTATTTGTTTTATGTTAATGTGTGTGATGAAAGAAATAATAACACCCTATTGACTTTTGAATCATCCGTATTATATGTCATTATTTACTAGTTCATAGTTAACTTTTAATTGCCAGAGATGTAGGAGGATAATTTTTATTGTTCCACGTAAAGAAAATGATTACGGACCAAAGTGAGTATAATTAAACTCTCCTAGATATAATGAAAATAGCAACTAAATATAATTATGTTCATTATGAAAAGTGAAATGAAACAAGATGTTGTTGTTTGCTCATAGTTGTGTAGTAGAAACAGAATTATTTAGTAATTATAATAAACAATTTCCTCATAAATGTTTTCGGATAAATCTCGAAAAGTTGCGGACGATAGACGGCGCTAATGTCGTGCACATGGCGAATAGGCACTCCGTACAATGTGCAAATGTTATAATAGTACAACAAAAGTTATGATCAAAACAGTCAAAAAAACTTTACATAGTTATGATATTATATTATGTACAATCTTCAATGAGGATTGAGGACGCGTAGTAATAGAGTGTATATATGTTAGAGTCAGGTATACATAAATAAATATACATATTTGTGTAATCTATAATTTCACTGTTATCTATGTGCAACATGTCATATTTATAGATACTTATACACTATTTAAATCAGCATATCGATGATTCAAGCTCATAAGGTTTTAGCTATACAAGAATTACCCAAATGCACTTAAAAAACTTTAAACTGAAATAAATTTATTTAGTTATTCTATTTGATTGAAATTCGATTTAATTTATCCTGTTATATAAAAATTAAGGTATTATGTACAGTTGAAGTTTTACCATATCCGGCATAACACAACAACACTGCCTAATCCGATTATGAAATATAGAAGGTAGGTACGTTTATTAAAAATATATATTTTTTTTATCTGTTTGTTTGTATAAAATTTATTTCTTTTAACATTATTACTTAAAAAGACAATAGGATCGATTAAGATATAATTTACTATGTTGATTAACCTAATAAATATATTACGTTAATCAACTAGTTACTCTAAGTTACTCCGAGTCGTGATCCATCAACATCGGTGATATAGAATCTATACGTCGTAAAGTACGTTTTAGGTAACTATGAAATATTAAATATGTTGCCTTCGTTATTACTTCCGCTTGTTATTCCTTGTAAATTATAAGTAAAATCGACTAAAACAACAAGCCAAAGCCCAAACAGATATGCTATTATATATGAAGAAATGAATTCCACACAGACGAAATTGAGGCCAAAGCTGTTACAATTACGAAACACGTTTTATCGTGGAGTGAGAACATAAAATATGAATAAATGCGAATTAATATCGGTTTGAATATATACTTTTTCTTCAAGGTCAAAAGTTGAAAAGAAAGTTGTTGATTGTTAACACTTTTGAGATAATTATTTGTCTCAAATTAAGTCTTACAATAAATCATATAGATTAAACACAATAAAATATGAATAAACATTTCAAGCGACGAACTTATTGCGCCTGATTTTAATATATCACATCAAATTCCGCTCTTGTGAGCGTCTCTCGACTTACCGTTATACATTTACAGATTAAAATTCAGAATTTTCTATTATTAATAGAAAAGCAAAAATTTCTTAATATAATGGGACCAATTTTCTATCATTGCTGTACTTAAAGCTCTTTTATTTAAAAAAAAAAACAGTGCAAGTTCTTAATTATTTTAGAAAACTACATTAACATGAATATTTTCAATGGCTAATTAGATAGAGTATCAAACAAATAAACATTAGTTTTATGATTTACTAGTTTTAGCATTTTTTAATTTTTGAATTTGTCTGTCTGTACGTCCTTTTATAACTCATGAATGGTTTGACCGTTCGTTATGAATATCGTGTGTACAAATAATAGGATAAATATTCATTTGTATAGTTTTCTATGTGTATGTGTGTCTGTGCACGGGTGCGCGCGTGTTTGTATGTATTTAAGGCGGTATAGGAATGTGAATGGCGATATGAGAATGTTTCGGATGCGGGGGCTTGTGAAATAATTCCATGGGCATTTTAGGATCATAAAAGACTAATCATCGCTGAATTTTAATTTAAGATCAGCGAATTGGCCAAGTACATTATAAATATGTATATGAAAGGGTAGTTGTCAAAGGGTAAACCAAATTCCATTTGCAACATTGATTTTCTACTATATTCAAAATCAAATTCAAAATATCTTTATTTCATAAGTTACAATATAACACTTGAAATACGTCATAACATTTAAAGAATTTACAGTTTTATAATTACTCCCCCTTTCTTTTAGTCACAATTCGTTCGTAAGGCAGTTATCCCTCAAGAAGAATGAGCAAGAAACTTGAGGGTAGCTCTTTTCACACTAATTGTATAGAAAAACAATATTGCAAATATTGTAGGAAGTGACCTGAAGGAAGTCGAGCTCATTATGTCCATTTAACCTATAAATGTTCAGAGATTATATAATACCCTTTCGTGCAAAGCATTTGTTTAATAAATAATTTGAATTTGTATAAGGATAAATTTTGTATGTCCACACGAATATTATTGAACATGCGCATACAAAGCCCTAAATGAATTTATAATCCTATGTAGTCAATTAACATGTAAGCACCGTTTACATGTTACATATAAGCACAGTTTTTTTTCTAGTATTGAAATTATGTCTATTACTATTTGTATTAAAAAATTGTAATTTTTTAGATATATATTAAATTTTGATAAACTGATGCCACAGTTAAAATTCCAATTTCTTTAAACTTACTTCTCAGAGAAACACGAGGTCTCAACCCGTAAATTGCGTGGATGGGCCGCTTTTGCAAAACGAAAAATCTGTGAACGTCCGCAGCATGTCACCAAAGCAGGATGCCGTATGACATCAAGCTATGGAAACGGCCAAAATAAACCAATCTGGCGGTTTTGATATAGGACAAATTTCTTATTTTTTTAATTGCAAATGCAGCAGAGATGCAGAGCTAATCCTTTTGGCCAACTCACCGATATGAGGACTCCACTGAAGTTTATTATCTAAACTAAGACCTAGGAATACAGTAGTGTCAACAAGCTATAAATACCCGTTTGTTATTAAAATAGAATATTGACCTATTGTGTATATTATTGACCTATGTTGTATACTAATTTTGTGCTACCTAGGACTCTTGTTAACTTTACCTTCACAAAATGATAATAGAATGCCATTTTTTTTTTTAATGAATTAGAAAATTGTAACAACATATAAAATACCTACTAAATACTCATTTTGCAAGAACGAGATATGCAAAAAAAATTCATGACTTCAGTTCATTGTTTATATATCGAAATCGTGTTTGGTTTAATTTTTTACTATAATGTTCAGTCGGTTTAAATATTCCAAGGACACTTAATATCATCAATATCAGTTAATGATTTAACTAAGGAAATAAAAGAGATTTATATCCAAACGGACTAAGTGTTAGATTGAACGCCATATAGTTAAATTGGCGAGGCGCAAACAGCTGACAATTAGATTGCTTATATAACAATTTACAAAGTATTAATTTTAATTTAGACGTACGGAGAAAAGGAAAAGTCAATGTGATATGAATGAGGAAATTGGAATAGGCTTAATAGGAAATTGGAAATGGGGAAGAATGAAATAAAATCATAAATAAGAACCAATTTTAAATATTTCTATTTATCACAACGAGCATAAAAACTCCAAAAAATTGTTACTCCGCCGTCGAATACGTGCAATTCGCTTTGTTTTTCTGAAGTGATTTCCGTAATGTAAGCATTTCCTGAAATAGAAATAAAGAAATTCCGGGTGTAGATCTCGTAAAATGAATTGATTGCCTTTTAGATTGCGCAACTCGAATTTCGTAGAAAAGAGATAAACAGAGGATCAAAATTAAAAATCTCGGCGAACATTTTTGCAACTCATTTAAAATTACTTAGACTTTTGTCTTAGACGATCTAATGTAATGATTCGTTACATAATATTTTTTATAGATCCTTTTTTGGTACAAAGCTTAGGAAACATCTAAATACACATAATAAGAATTAAAGTATGTATGTTTCTTTTTATTTCACTTTGTATATATATTTGTTCGTATAAAGTTCTAAAAGTTATGATCCGCTTTTTGTATTTTTAATATTAATAAGATCTTTAATCGAAGCGAATGAATAAAAAAATGCTTGTTTGATTAATATACCAAGTGAAGCAACTTTTATTTAATTCATCACAAAAATGATACACTACCATTTTAAATGATCAGTTTAATGTTAAAATTAATTGGTATGTAGTAAAATGTTCTGCCTATTTATTGTTAATATCTTTTATGAGTAATCAGTGTAATTATTTATTATTTTGTCTATGGTTTGGATTGTACTAGATTAATGTAATTATTGTGCCTGTGCTTCTTTGTATTTGTGGTACAAAAAACCGTTAGTTTGTCGTTGAACATAAGCGAGTGTGTTTTACTGCTTTTTTCCACACTTCTATTATATATTCATCATATATAGATTACACGTTTGGATCGTTAAACAGTTAATTGACGAACAGCTAATAAACGTCAAGATCTGTTGAAATTTTACTTTAGAAAATTGGACAGAAAATCATATCTTCCCAAATTATAATTTTTTTAAATTTTCATAGTGGGAAGTTAAGAAACGGTATTTCTTAAATGTTTCGACTACGATGTCTTTTAAACAGATTATTCTCTATCTTTTAACGAAACCCTAATTAAAAACTATTTGAAAACAGCCAAAGCGCTCTTGAAGCAAAAAAGAACTTTTGAAATTGTAATAAATTATCATCCCAAGACACTTTACATCTGAACTCCATTTCGTAGATGAAGATTTATGATTTGCAGCACAAACCAAACGACAAGCAATTTTGTGCCAAAAAAAAAATAATCAAGATGTTGAGTCTTGTTTTTAAAAAATACAAAATTTAATATTTAATCATTTATGCTCAGGTATTAAATGCCAATGTTTTAGCACTACCTGAACAAGTCCGTATGTGCATAACTTCCTTGCCTTTTAAACATTAAAAAAAAATAACTTGATGTGAAGCGCTTTAGTTGACCGTATGTCTACATGGGCTATGTGTACATTCAGTTACTAATTATTCATGCTCACTGTGTACCATCTCTGAACCTTGTCCCCTGTTGGTGACTACTGAATACAGTTGATGATCATCGGGTGCGGTCTAGTAGTACTAACGAAGGTAAGTCTGAAGTAGAAAGTACTAAGGTAATTTGACAATAGTCAAATTACCTTGGTACTTTCTACTATCTGGCTTAATAAATCCAACGGAAAATTCAAAGATTTTCAAATTTTATATTCCATGGGTCCATCCTAGTCCAATTCAAGTCCAGACCTTACTCTGATATACAGAATTCCGTAACTCCGGTTATCGTAGCGAATCACGGATCAATATAAAACCTTCAGGCAGCGATGGTCGACCATCCACTGAAAGTATGCGAGGATCGCTCGACGCTGTCGGCTGAAGTATGTTTTATCGTATAGCGACAATGCGGTAGGTCGCCGCAGTCCGAGTAACATTAACGTAGCTGGAAGTCGGCGCGTGCAATAAAACAGGCCCGTGCCGCCGACAGCGGCAGCCGCCAGCGATTGATGGTGTTCCACGGGCAGCGTGTACGGTGACCACGAGTGCCGGTTCGATTAATTATTGCCTCGGTCTGAAAATTCGTGGATGGGTTACATAATCGAGGATTAGATTACGGCCACATAATCTAATCGTCGATTATGCGGCCATTAGGTTGACGAGCGTTGGGTGTAGCTTCGTTGAAAAATCTTCTCGAACCATTTTTACTTCGACTTGGTTATTGTTTGAATTATTCGGATTAACAAAGCTTTAAGAGGCTTATTTAAAGAACTTTATTTGTCAAAGACATCATAAAATTTCCTAATATATACATATATACATAACATTTTGTTCCTTTACAAATTTATAAAATGTCAGGACCTAATTTTTTTTGTTTAAGTTCATAAGATTGTTATGATGACTTTGTAATTGTAAAGAAGAATACTTTTCCACAATCACAATTTTTTTCTTTCAGATTTGTTAGGACTTGTATTTTAAATCATCCCGACCTAGTCTATTGAAGACTAAGCGCTGTTAATATCGAGTTTATCAGATTAGGTTTTATCAAATCAATAGAAAACGGGATCATATTTATTTATATTGTCAGATTATTTATGACTAATACACATGGTTCATTTAAAATTGTGATTTCTTTGCTTATTTATTATATTATTTTATTTATAAAAATGTTCAAAAACTTCGTACAGTTTTGCTGTTCAATGGGTAATTAGTTGAGGCGATCGAGAGAAACCATACTACTCATAGTTTACATTTTTTTTTTATAAACAATCACATAACATCTATATTGAATTCCTGTCCTATATAATCCAGCTGAGATGTCCTATATGGATGGGACATCCCGTATGCAAGGAAAAATTAAAGCAGATCCGCTCTCTAAAATACTTAGCTTCAACAAAAATCCTTGCCTCCGCTTGGTCACCGCGGAGTGCAGTATCGAACAACAAACAAGGTAATTTTTCAGGATTTAGTAGTTATAAATCATGGTCGCCACAGTAACGGTCCTCCAAGCACGCTCCACGCACCGTTCTCTTCACGTTTGATTAACTTTCAGTCGACGGTTGTGTGTGCAAGTGGGCGAAACTGCGCCACACGTAACGAAAAGTCATGTGAGATTTTTCCGAATAATATCATATATTTTGCGTAATACGTTTTAAGGATTGGAAGTTTAGTCGCATGTTTCAATTATATTGACAAAATTTAGAATAGGACGTTCTCCTCGCAGCCGTGTTGTGATCGTATTTCAATAAATTTCAATGCGAACGGTGAGAGGAAATAACATTAAATACATAAAAGTCTGCCTAAAAAGAAAATACATAAAAATGAATGCGTGGGAAGATGAATCTACACTGTAAAGGAAGCCTAAATTTTACGAGAACGCAATATTTGTAAAGAAAACCTAATTTCGATGTAGCGAACGAGGGTCAATTCCTTTGTGGGCACTGTACATCCGTCAGTGCATGTGTTGTGTAAGCTTGGAGTTCTCGATCCGATTCTTAGCCGACGTACGACGTTCGTGTAAATGAATTCCATGTATAAGTCAGATCTACCTCTAGAATTCTGAATTCTTGAGATAGATCACGAGAGATGGTCGCTAGGTTTCGGGATTTCCAAAAGTTTCTAGGTGTTCATTACAAGAAAAAGTAACCCGATTCTTCTCCAAATACTAAGTTAAAGTACGAATACACACTTTATTGAGTATCTCTTTGTTAAGAAAAAAAAAACAATTTATATTCTTTTTTGTTCGTGAAAAGCCACTTTAAGGTACAACATAATATACAAATTCGTTGCTATATGATAATATAGTGTACTGTATAGTATTGTTTGAGATGAAATATTCAAATACATGCAGAAGGTCTTTGCGTATTAGAATTATGTGGCATGTAGACACATAGCAAACTGTACGAACACTGTTATTGAATATAGAAATATGTAAAGTAGACGCACTAGTTCAAAGCGTTACTGAATAGGCTGCGGGAAATATTGAGATGTAATTTCAAACCTCTCTGAAGAAATGAAATGTGATAGGAGCTCTATTTTTGTTTTCAATAAACGCATTTATATCACAAAAGAATTAATTTTTTATAGTATAGTTGAGGGGCATACGAAAATGCGCGCCATCGTGGAGCAGATGGTCACCGCCGTCCACGGACACTCGCAATCTCAGGAGAGTCACCGGTTCTTTGCCGACCTCGTGGGGGGAATAGGATATCTAATGCACGGGGATCGGGTTTGCGGAAGAGGAAGAGGGGAAGTGGGCCACCGGACTGTCACTCACTGGATGAAATGCAACAGCGGAAGCTGCTACTTTACGTCCGTATTCTGTGAGCCGGTTCATTTTTGTGCTGCAGCCGAGGTGGCCACAATATGGCTCTACCATAGTATGTATATATCAAAAAGGGTTTGTATTGAGGCTTATTAAAATTTAGGTAAGTAAATATTCAGTTCTCCAAAATAATATTTCCGTGAACATGTCTGAGAATTTCTGAAAAAAACCTTAAATAGCATAATATTATGCATCGTTTGTTCCTGGATTACAAGCGCTTGTGGTTCTTTTCGTCTTGATTAGTCGCGCTTATTTGATTTTATACACGTTACAGTACGTTCGTTTAACCTGCAAGTTTTGATAGCTTTTAATCATCCCATTGCTATGGCAGACCAAGTGACATTTCTTGGATTTCAACCCCCTCGCGCTGGAACATTGTAGACTGGAGGATGCTAAACATCGTCTTCACCAATGTGACGACAATGTCGGGCACTGTCGGCTTAAAACGTGCTCTCAGAAGTAGAAAGCGTGCGGACTCATTTGACTCCAGTTAAAAACTCATTCGTCACGGATCCGATGGTCATGGTCGAACGTAGTATTACATGGTTTAGAAAATCGTTCTTAACCGCAAAACCTCTATTGCTTTGCTAACGTGAACAAGTTTACTAAGAAAAAATCTGATGAGCAGATTTGAACGGAATCTGAAGTCCAACGCTAAACCCTCGAGTGATTTTTGAACTCAAAAAGGTCGAAAATATATATACACACACATATCCCGCATTAATCAATCGATTGTTTTAAGAGTCATTTGAAAAACACTGAAAATTTATCTCTAATGATATTTCTCGATGGAATTGACCGGTTTTGCAATATTTAATGAAGTGTTTGAAGACGTGAACCGATTATTTTTGAAATTGAAAGATTTAGTAATTTTAAAGTTCACAATGAATCCATTTTAGAAAAGGTTATATTTTGCATATCATTGCTTTTAGACAAAAATTTGCTATTGGTAATATTTTCGGATTAAAATTTTCGGCGAACATAATGAGAGTGAAATCTTTTTAAATGCCATCAAGACGATTTTAATCGGTCATCTGTTTTTTTTGTATCGAATTTTCGAAGGGTAAAGAGCCACAGGGAATAGGTGGTCATTGCCGTCTATAGACGCTCTCTAACTCATAGGAGTTATCAGTGCCTTGCCGGTATTTTGGGTGAAAACAGGATATTTGATTGCTCGTTGGGCAAAATGAAACATCAGAAGTTGTTAATTTACGTCCGTATTTTGTGAGAGAGTAATATATCACCGGTCGAGCCGGCTCAGCCTCGTGTTGCAATCAACTTGAGCACAGTACGGCTCTGCCACAGTACGGCTCTGTCACAGTACGGCCACACAGTACGGCTTCCTGCCACAGTACGCTCTGTCACAGTAATGGCTCTGCCACAGTACGGCTGCCACAGTGCGGTCTGCCACAGTACGCTTTCCCGCTGGCTACAGTACGGCTCTGCCACAGTACGGCTCTGCCACAGTACGGCTCTGCCACAGTACGGCTCTGTCACAGTACGGCTCTGCCACAGTACGGCTCTGCCACAGTACGGCTCTGCCACAGTAGAAAGTATTTGTCTGGAAGTTATTTGGCCAAACACCTTTTTCTCTCTGAAGTTATTTCTCAACCAAACTATATCATTTCTTCGTCTACGCGTTATCTGATACTTGAATTAAATTATCCACGAATCTTCAGTAAATAAGTTGTCGATCGTTATTATTTAAGCGAACATTGTTTTACTCGTGATTTATGAACACATTTTTTTAAATTCCTAAAAAAATTGTATAATGGGTGTCCTTGCCTTACCTCTAGTTATTGCGAACGCTTCATCTTCACTAAGTTCAAATATTGTTTGATTTGTATTGTGCTAATTGTATATATTTTCTGTTTGTTGTATTAGAGGCTTCGAAGCCAGTTATGTTTCATTGAGTCAAATGGTTTACTGAAATCTACAAATACGATGTATTTGATTTTAATAATTTACCATATTCTTGGCATTATTTTTTACATATTTAATAATATTTGTATATTATCAATATTTGAAAATTTACATTCAGTTTGTTCCGTGGGTTCATCTGTTATTCTAGTCGTTTTTTTTTTTATATCAATTTAAAATATATTAGGTATGTGACTTTAAGCTAATAAGCTTATATAGATTTTGATAAAAATTTGAATTTCATTCTCTGAAATAGTGCAATTGTAGCATTCGTTTATTGATATGGTTTACGTATTTTTTGTTTAAAGTGGTATTGTACATCTCTGTAATTTTTTGTAGGGTTTTAGGTTCTACTTTTATGGTTTTTATAATCTCGTTTGTTGTATGAGTTGGTGAGGGTATTTTTTTTGGTTCTTATAACTATTGATAGCTCATATAATTCATGACAGTACAAAATCTGATAGATCCTTTATCTTGTTATCTCAAAATTTATATTTAATTTTGGACTATTATCTTCTGCTAAATACAGTTTTCTATAGAAGCCGGTTGGTGTTTGGATTGTAGCTTTTTAGTTGTTTTCTATTTTGTTTTCAATATATCACACGGAAAGACAGAATGTGAAAGAAAATAATTCGTAGAAACAAAAAAAAAGACATAGATACGGAACATTAAAAATAACGAGGCTTACTAACGCGTAAACTAAATGCGATTTTCATTCAAGGAGGGAAACAAGATCTCGTTTTGTTTCGAATTCACAGTTCGTAAAGCAGTGGCGTTCCGCGTTGATGGCTTTAATAAATTCCCAATAACGGCGTTATTGGCCTACATAAGGAAACACCCGCACAGCCTCATTATTATGCCCTCCTTCTGCCTTTTAAGGACATTACCGAAATATACAAAATCACATACAAGATAAAGCGGAAGACGTTTTATTAAGATCGCCTTACATTAACCGCATAAAAAGTGAAAATATTGCATCGTATTACTTGAGTGCTGGTTTTTTGCAGCAAATTCTTATCCAGGACGTCGTATTACTGTGATTGTGGTCCGCGAGTTGTTAGAGCGTTTTTTTTTTTCTAAAAAAATTACGTATTTGAATTTTGACTAGAGGCGAACCGATCAATGCGATTTTAAGCCAAATTAACCATTTACTTCGTGCCTCGATGAGTAAGGTATAAAATCGATTTTGGATTTTGTGACCGCGTTAGTGAAAACTTTAGTAATCTTCAATCCGTATTAGCCTAATCAGCATGGAAGGCTTAAAGTATTGTCGAATGTTGAACTGTTGAATGGAAAAAAAAAATGAGGGGGGTAAACTTGAAATGTAAACACAAACCCTATACCCTCACGCAGCATTCAATAAAATATAACCAGGTGCCGATTATATGATAAATGTAAATGATTATATAACATATAGTCTAATATCGATAGCCTAACGATTAATGGGCTTACAAGCGATCGAATAAAGTCAAAATTAAGCTTACGGCATGGCATTTATGAATATTTTAGTAATTTATGTAAAAAAACCTTTACAGCAATCATTATTTATATTAATGATCAAAGAAAAAACTGAACCTCAATCAGAATTTCAATCTGCTCCTTTTAAAGTGCCTTCTGCTTCCCTGCAATGAGAGATTGCATCGATTGCATTCTGATTGGACGGAGCCCCTTGCGATGTGTTTTCTTGTATGCGGTCCGTGTTCCTGTTTCTATAATAAATCTGTTCAGCGATAAACGTGGCTAGGTTTTACGCTAGTTGCGTCTATTTTCATTAAAGTTTTAAATTTGAGTTGAAGCGAACTTCAGTGTCTCAAATGATTAATTTAGTTTCGATAAAATTCTAAGAGATTCTTAGGCCTTATAGTTAACTGATCACTATATCACGCTAACTTTGTTAATCCGTCCTTGTAGTAATATGAATTGAAATGAATGAAATTTCTTGATGTAGATAACTATAAAATCTTATTTAAGTAGCTGTACCAATATTTATTTTTTTATTTGAAAGTATTGAAAGATAGAAGCATTGAGTTCACTATAAAAATAAAAAAAAAGTATAACATGTTTCGTACGACAATATTCTCCTTACAAGCAAATATGTATTCTAATTAAATCCGTTCTCGAAAAAGATCAGCCGATAGTAGATTGATAAACACAAAACCATATCTTGATACAGCTTGCAACTTGAAGTGGAAAAAATTGGGTTTATGTAATATCATAATGTATAAAGTGCATGTAACAAATATGTGCTTTATAGAATGAACATAATCTTAAAGATCTCAAGAAAAAAATTAAAAAGAAGAGTTCGATTCGAGAGAAAGCACAAAATAATTGTTTGTTTTCCAATATCGATGTTGATATAAAAGCTATGGTATTTAAATTTACTCATAAGCCACAAGAAAAGTACGGTTATTACAATATGTATGAGGCATACTTACTGAATGTGAGTGGTGAATGAATTAAATTCAAAAAAATAAAACCTTGCCACCAAATAAAAAAATAAAATTAAATTAAACAATAAATGGTAAATGTGTAATTTGCCTTTCGCCCATAACAACCTTGACCTTTCGCTTTAAGCCTCTGCTCTGGCATATTTTACAACTACCGTTTCGTTTCAATAAATTTCACGAGGGCTTTACTGCGGCGGTCGCCTTATTTATTTTTTCTGTCTCGCGCCGTTAAAACTTCGGTTTACGGTCGCGTAATTCATAAAAGAATCTTTCATAACGGCGTTGCGTTAAAGTCGGCGTCGGCTTAAACTTCCGTTCACATCTTTCCGCGAGGAGACTTGTTCGGCTTCGCCCAATCTACGAGATATTAGATGTTTCACATGAAGTTAAATATTTGATAAGTCCCTGTCTACTTGCGTTTGTTTAAAAAAAAAAGCCTTAAGGTTTTTCGGCCACGATATCTGACAATTTAACGTATATCTAATGATTGTCATGGAATTTGTAAGATCTTGTGACGAAGCTTAAAATATTTATTATGAGGCCTGTTGTATTCGTAAACGGGCTAATAATGTTTGTGACTGTCTGTGTATACTTTGAAATCTTATTAAAAGTTAAATTAAATTTCGTATGAAGGAAAGCCTATTTCCTTTTGTGAAGTAAAAGCTCTTAGGCGCTTTTTATCATTTTAATCACCGACTTTGACCGTAACGCAGTATTTCGCTGGGGTTTTACTCAACGATTTGACAATAACGGACGAAATCCCTAAATGAATATAATCCGTATTTAATAGTTAAGTATGACCGCTGCTCCGTCATATTGGACATAGAATAATTCCCTGCATTTTGGAATAAAGTGATCTATTTTTGTTGTGATGCACATCTCGATTCCGGTCTATACTATTAAATTCTAACATCCTTATCGAATTTTATTTTATTCCTTGTATCTGCCACAACCTCGACAAGAGTTTTACCTCAAATGCGCATAAAGATTACATGCACTCATGAATTCGTATACCGACAAAATCTACGGTTTTCCAAACGTGAGTGTAATGTCTTTCATTGAATTTAGAGTACTTATTCGTTTTTATTACAGCGCATTTATTTACCGCGTCAGCATGTTGTACTGAAAAATGTTTTTTGGTACACCTTAATTTTAACGAAATTATAATTAGAGTTATAAGGCTTAGAATGTAAAACTCAGTATCGGTTTTTTATCATAATTATCATATTGTTTTATGTATTTCTTTATATTTCTGCTGCTAAAACTTGAGTTTTAAAAATTGCTAAAAGTCTCAAAATCGTGATTTAATCGAGTGCTGTTTTTAAACCGGAAGCCATTTTGATCCCTTTTTACAATCATATGTTATGTGTTTATGTGTTGTTGTGTATGATGTATGTTGTAATTTATGTATGTGTGGTGTGTGCGCGTTTGCGGGTTGTATGTGTGCGCGTTTGTGTGGTGTGTGTGTGTGTGTGTGCGCGAGCGTGAGCGTCTTTATGTATGTGTGGAGATAAACTCAGGATAGTATAATTATGCAATTATCCATACCTATAGCCTATATTGTAAATATATAACATATAAGTAAAAATTCGTTTTTACATAAAAACTTAGTACAAAAATTTGTTAGCTTACAAGTTTATGCCTAAAAATCACGGATTTAAATTTCTATTATTGATTTAAGTTTTATTAACATTATTTCGTTTAAATATTTCATCAACAAAAATATTATTTTGAATATAGATCAAATACCGCATCGAGACCTAAAAAACATAAAACCTGCACCATATTCGCTTTCACCACACATTAAAAATCAAATTTCATTTCTATAAGTTCAAAAAAACGTACAGACAGCAAAACGTACGAAAAAATATTCATTATTCCCCGATCACGCGCGCGAATCCAAAAAGGTAAAATATATTCAATGGCGACCGACGGCGGCGTATCGAACATCAAAAGCCTGACCGACCCCGCGCACGCCCCAGATATGCGCGGCGATATCACTTACTCGCCCCATTCGCCTGCCGCGCGTACCGCCCGGTGATCGCGTTGAATACTCAATCGACTTGAAATTTCGATAGTGTCTTCAAAACTAACGGCCGGCCGCGCGATAGCGCCGCCCCTCGCGCCCTGAATCACCATTTATACGTAACAGTACACAGTCACAGTCGTCGGCAACTGCCGCCCGTTACTGTTATAGCCGACGGTGGTTCGACTTGTACGCCCCTACGGTTCTAATGGGAGACTTTGAACTTAGGCCTGTGGAATATCCATATTTGCTTGATGGATTTGGACAATTTTTTTTTCAATAATTTTCGCGCTTTCGATATTACCCATTATCTGTTCATATAATAAAATCGTAAACGATCCATTAAGTTAAATAATTTAAAAAAAATAGCATTTTACATTTGTTGTAAATATGTTACTGAGATAAGAAAAAAAAAATTAGAATTATTGTCTGTTTGTCTGTGCATTTTGTCTTCGTGTATCTGAGCAAATCGTTTTGACCGGTTTAAACGATTTGAATGAGGTTTTCCGTGACGTACCACAGCAAGCATCCCGAAACATTTGAACATGAAATACATGAAATAAACTTAATAAGCTTTGTATTTCACCAACTGCTAAGTTTACGCGAATTTATCTCCTTAACACATAATCCGTTGATGATCATCAGTATAATTTGGATAATATGAAGTACGAGTATAAACAACTATTCAGTAAGTGATGCACGATTAACGGTCAAGCTACGTAAAAGAGCAGTGTCGAGTTGAAAATACCGTTGACCGACAAAACACCTATTTACTAAAACCCAAAACCACTTTTCTACTAAACCACTATTCTAATTGTAAAAGCTCAAGAAGAGGACTTCAGTTAAAATATTAATCCTTACATAAATAATAAAGTTGTTATCTTATGAAGATGATTTTATGGAAGACGAAATATTTTGTAAGAAAGTAGTAGGAAAAAAGACTACTTGTTCCTAAAAAGATGAATACATGGATAATTAGAAGAAATCACGAAAGGGGTCATTTCAGCGTGAGCAAGACGAGAGAATTGATTTAAAAAAATAGTATACTTGTAAAGTACTACAATGAAAGCGCAAGGCGCATGCGCATGCTATGGTGCAGGTTTCTCTGTAATTGCAATCAAAATTCAAAAATATGCTAAAAGGGTACACTTGTACGGTATTGAAATAAGGCTATATTAAAAAAATGATCAAGTTAACTAATGTAATCTAATTACTACCGATAGAAAAACAGAATTAAATTTTTAGTTTTGTTCAAAAAAGATCTAAAAGTTTAGAATTTGAAAAGCGAATTTTAAAAAACTTGGTTAAGAAAGTTTGAACAAGAAGCAGTTCTACTTGGTTGTTATATAAGTTAATATTTATGAGAATGTTTTGTTGTTGAGACCATACAAAAAGTATTGTGATTAATCTGTTTGGGCACTTAAAAATAATTTAGTAGGATACAGGACAATAGAACACGGTTTCGTTGTTAACAATCTTTAGTATTTGACTTTATCTTTTAAAATACATACAATTTTACACATCTAAATGCATGAGAAAACAAAATAATTAAAATTTCTGTTTATTAAAATATGAATGAAAAATTATATCGTTTGTTTTCTCGAAATGGAAAAGAAATATCACTAATAGCTCTGTAATAAAGGAGACGTTTGGTCTATTTTAAAATCCTATACCAGCAAAAATAACCAACATTTTATTTGTTTATCCACTTTACTGTATAAAATAATATTGATAATTATGTTTCGATAACATTTTATAAATTATAAAACCACCATTTTGACATAAAGGTTTCTATCCAGGTGTCTAGTCATACCTTTTTCCAATGTTATACTTTGGGCAATAATGTACAATTAGTATTGTAGCTTTAAACAATACCGGATTGTAAGAATTTTCAGTGAAACTCGTATACTTCCACTGTTGTTTATTTTTCATGTACTGTACAAATATCTTGACCAGGGGACTATTCATAAAACCACTTCTTCAATATAGCTATTAGGGAACGATATTATTTAATTTTATTTTCAGTAAAATAATCCCATTTTGTAGAAACATCGATTTCTCAATGCATGACAATTAAATGAAGTTTACTTATAAGAATGTTTTGATATAAGAAAATTTACCAGTGTAACAAACTTTGTATGTAAGAAATAATATTAACGTGGCTACCGCGCGCATCCATCGATTTTCCGCCAAATTTTAATGTAATTTTTTTTCTATTAAAGTTGCTTAATAAATTTGAACGAAGTTAAATAAAGTTCTAATGTGATATCATAAAATCAGCAGAAGCTCCGGCGGCGGTTTGTGCTTTAATGGCGTTTTCGTGTAATCTTAAAATTAAACAGAGTTCGTGAGTTCCACTCACTTTGATGTGTATTATATTTAAGCAGGCTTTCGGCTGAAGCCTAAAACGAGAGGCACGTTTCTATATTAATTTTGTGTTTTTTATCTATACTTTTCTGTTTTTTTTTTATATATATTTTCATCGTTTTCGAGTTTTTCATATTAATGCAAGTGAAGCTTTCACAGTTACATTTTACATTACGTGTATTCTGTTTAATGTTACATCGCGATAATAATGTTTTAAAAAAATTGCAAGACATTAGAATGAGTTCAATTAAATCAAATGTTAAATGCTAGTCACATTAAAGGTAAGCATTTAATTTAAAAAAATATCAATATCATTACTATCTTTTTTATTTCTTTGTATTAAATATTTTTTTAAACTGATCAATTAGATATGGTGATATTTTTATTACATTTTATATTGTTTCAGATATTACATAAAGATTGTAATGGCACCCATCAACGGAAATCATAGACTGGTAGGCGTGAAACGTACATAGAAATTAACTTTATAGCGATTAGCGGATTAAGATAATTATAAAATTAACACTAGCTTAAGTGTTCGATATCTGTCTATCCTCTCGAATCAATATCCGATTCTTTGGATAGAGAATCGTAGTGGAGGGGCAGATTGGAAGGTCAGCGGCGGGTTGCAGGCAAGCGTCTATTATGGATTTCCGCGAATTAACACCTCACACTATAGAAGAAATAACAATAATAGTTTGTTTTCTTTAATCTCCGACTTCTATGCTATTAGTATACGCTTTTAAAAATCCAATATGTACAATATACGTGTATTCGATTTTACGTAAGGATTTTTCGCACCAACAAAAATACATTTCTACACCCTTTATTCGTTCTATCCCCAATGCAATCTCGTTTCAACTCCCGATATTTGTTTCGACATTTCTATCTGATCTTCTTCCAATGCTTCTAGCAGATCTTAATCTAGGTATACTTACCAATTTGTGTGATAATATCAATAAAAACCATCAGTTATGTTATCTATACGTTACATGATATCTATTGTGTCCATCCTTACAATCATTTATATTTATAATAAGAAGGGATGTGTACAAGAGAAATTAGGCATTGCGGATAAAAGTTTCAGGATTTGAAATTTTGAATTTCATAATATACATAGTCTAGTGCTCAAAAATGTCTGTTCGTCTTCATTTTTCTTAATTTGAGCTATTAATTCAATTGTTCCAATTTAGAGCTTACATGTATTATTCTCGATTATCAATTTTGCAACGAACACGAACTCTCTACAATAAAACATTTTTTGACACAGGTACGCGACGGAGAAACGGCAACTGATTGTTTTCTGTTTCTCATTTCTCAGTAAGGGGCACTAAAGACGACTTTATTTATGTGAAGGGCCTAGAGAATTTAGATGTCCTTCGAAAAGTCTAGCACAATATAACTTAGTACTACCTTTTCACGAATAAGGGTCCCTTTTTTCCGGTTCGGATGTCATGAATCAGTAACAGAAAATCACTTAAGCGTTTTATGAAGATATCAGTGATTTGAAAAAAAAAAAGATTCTTTCGTTGATATTATATTTTTAACTGCTGCGTTTCACTGAGTAATTTGTCTAATAACGTCTATTTGACATTCATATATCAAAAACTTTCTTGTTTAACTGTTTCAAGTTTAAACCGAAAAACGTATTATTTAACTCAATGACGTTTTGTATAACTTTAATAATATCTTAGAAGGTTTTTAAAATTACAGACATAAATGAGATTATTTTAGTTTTATTGTTAATAGGTAGCGTTAATGGGTTCTGAAAGTTCAGAGCCAATTTCGTCAATATATTTTTGGCATGATGTATAAAATAGCTTTATACAACCAATAGCAGTGGTGGCCGTCTTCAAATTAAAAGTGGGAAGTTTGAATTGTAGCCACGTGCTATTTAATCAATATATTAAGTCTCATTAAGTTCCTTGCTTCGTGTCTAGGATAGGACGCTAAGTCGAACGAGTAGTCCCTACCGACCTAAAATTTTTAATGGGCCAGCTTAGTTGACTACAATAATTCCATAATCAAAATCGAGTTACTTGAATGTTTCAAATAGCAAGACTTTTAGAGGTTGCAGTGTCTGCGCCTGCGTTGCATTGAAGTAGTGCAACACTTATATAAATACAACACAATTTTGATTTGTTCATTCTGTTGGAGATGGGCCGTGGCCGAGTACTCAAGAGTGTCACCTTCAAACTAGAAAGTCTTGGATTTTAAACCTGACTACTGTAGGTCATGTGACCGATGAGGTTTTACCTCAATTCAAATGGGAACACTCGTTTCACTTAATATACCGGCGAGGCTGGCTTAGTATTTGAGTCCTTCGATACAAAACAAAGAAGGTCGTATTAATGCAGTACGCTTAAGTGCGGCATTCCATCTTGAGAGTGGAAAGAGCAGGACAGTTATACCGCTTCGCTATAGAAAATAATATATGTCTCGTTCACACGTTACTTCTAGAGGTGGCGCATAATTTTAGTGACGTTTATTAATATGACCCGAAGACCGTAGGAGATACTTCTGCCCAATCGAATATTACCCACACGTATATAGGAATGCATACCCGAGAAAAGAGTTAATGATAGGTTTTCTTGGCAAACTTTTTTGTAGTACAATTTACATAAACTATTAGAACATAAATTTTCTTTACTTAAACTATTGTCTCTACAAATTAAATCATTAGAAATGAAAAATACTTTTTTCCAGGTTTTTTTTGCACTTTAGTCACCTATAACTAGAGAAACAAATAAATACATCAAATATTATTCTACAACTATAAAAACTAAAAAAAAGCACCAGCAAAAGACCGTATCTTCATGGCACTTACTCTTTTCATTGAGAATTTTTTGGCAATAACTCAGAAACGGTATACCCGATCATATTAAAAATAATTTTAATGGAAAGTATTTATTAAGCGTTACTTTTTTAAATTTTTTTGGTCTTACGGTTAACAGAATAAAGGGGGGACAGAATTTATTCTACTTTTGGAGCAATTATTTACGAAAATATTCACTTAACAAAAAAGTTGCTTAAAAACATTAAAGTGTTTTTAAAAGAATATGCCACACGTCGATGTTTGCCGAAAACCCTTTTTTTAGGCTCGGTTTTATTTATGGAGGCCCCCCCCCCTAGAAGTATTTATTTTATTTGATTACTAAACAAAGTAGCGGATTATGCAAGACACATACATTTTTAAATTTCATTAATATATATCTTCTAGTTTTTGAGCAAAATGCCTGTGACGTACAGACCGAAGGACGTACGTGACGAAAATATAAGGGTTACGTTTTTACTATTTTGGCTCGAAACCTTAAAAATGAAAGCGTTCCTTTAACAGAGTGAATAATTTATTTTTTCGTATACGAACGAACAATTACTAAATGCTGCGCCCCATTTATTACGAACATTTGCAGCGAAAAGCGTAAATCATAATGAATTTTCCGAATCAGATAGTTATTATGCGAGATTGATTTGGACTAGTATTAAAGTGGTCCCTTAGATGAATTATTTTGTCCCGTCTAATAATTCAGCACAGATATTTAGACAGTTTGACGGGCTCGAGTCCAGAAATTTGCCCGGGATGAGCGACAGCGCCGGGAATAGACTGCGGTCGGGGAGGAAACGGTGCAAAAGCCGACTTAGCGCTCGCTTAAGTTGAGCGTCATCGGTTTAGTGTTCACACGACGAAATTATATGGGTATTGACAAACTAATTTTGAACAGTTTTTTGGTTAAACCAGGGAATGAAGCTTAGTCAGTTTTTCTTATTAATACATAATTATTCTACAGTGCAGTGTCTCTGTATTGGTGGACGGCGCGAAAGTTTAATTTCTAACTTTGATTTTTAGTCGGAGAGACGTACTTTCAAAAATCAAAAAGTTACTTCTGTTCGCTCGGTTAGTACATACTTCTTAATTGTAAGGGCATTTTTCGTAAGGAAAAATTATTCGGATTTGAGACTAATGAAGGATTTATACGTACATCGACGGACAGTATTCTTCTAATTTTTCTACCTTTACAACTTATTGCACAGCCGAGAGGTTGTGAAAGTTAAATGTTAATTAATGTTCCGATTTACATGCAAATGTGTATCTGATATTCAGACAAATGAACCATTTCTGAACGTGGACAAAGTAAATGCAACATTAGCGTGAGTCTTCAATGATATGTGAACAAATAAAATAATTAGTTCTGTATTAAAAAAGATTCATATCTGTGTTAGGAAAATGTAAATAAACTTTCGAATAATTTAGTCTTACTACAATAATGTTATAATGACAATATGCATATCCGTGTGATTGTATTGTCATATCATATGAAACAAATGGCAAAGGAAAAGAACTAACAAATTTATTTATTTTCTTAGGGAACGATTTTAAAGTTATTAGTGAGATAATCAGTTCAGATTTATAGCCTGCATTAATTGCATTAATTTTTTTAGAAATTAATGCAATTTTATCATATTTTTTGGTGCAAATCAAAAAGGCAATGCAAATCAAATATGTTGAAATTCCTTACCAAATTTTGTTTGAAATAAAACCCCACTCAGCACACGTATTAAACAACTCAATTATACTGAACAATGTATTTATTCAGATGCAACCAAACGTTTGAAACAAACGTGTCAAATTGAATTCGATTCCAATACCGAGAACCGAGACTATGGATTGACAGGCGCGGTCAGAAGCAGGCGCAGAAATGATATTTGATCTGTTCTAAATATTTTAAATATTTTTCAGGCACTTTCGAAAGTTCCTTTAAAGTTACACATTTACGTCACTTTCGCGAGGATTCAAAGTATTCTAGGTCGGAAATTAGAAGTTTGTCAAACACACGTTAGTCGCCGTTTCAACTTGAAAGTTGCAAATGATATCAAATAATATCATAAACTGGTCCTGATGAAAATTGCTTTTAGTATCTTTGTATAATAAATATTCCTTCGAGGGATGATTTAATACTTGACGTTGGTATGGAAGCGCATTTAAACATCTCAAAAATCAGTAATGATTTATTCGCATGTATTGATTGTAAAACTACCAAAAATCATACAAAAATCCAAATAGACAATTAAATACGCGTTTGCATGAACGAACACTGAACATACGATTTTTCACAGAGACACACACACACACGCACACACGCGCGAACATTTGAACACACACACACATGCACACACACGCATACGCGAATACACATCCATATAAACAAACATACACTCACCACACACACACACAAATACACGCCCCACACATACACGCGCGCGCGCTCAGAGGAAGGAAGGAGACCATACGCGCGCTTGCACGCACGTATATTCACACATGCAAGCAAATACAAAAACACTTTGAAAATGGTCAGGGAAACTTTTGAGGATGTAAAAACTTCAATATCTCTTGAAATAAAATTTTCTAAAATCAAACTAAAAGTAATGATTTCGTTAATTTTGGGAAAATGCTCAATTTTCTTATCGTATAATTTTAAATTAAAAAAATACGTGCCTACAATAGTATTTGAATTAGGTTAAAAGTGTCTTTTATGATACTTCATGATTATAACATTATTATTTTAGTAAAACCTGCAGTTCACGCATAAAGAGATGTATAAAGAAGAAGAAGCTAAATTAAGAAGCAAATTAAAATACATATTATTACGTAAAGAGAACACACCGTTCGTACATGATTTTAATAATAAACAATTTTATTGTATATTAAATTTTATCAAAATCTAATTTTATTAAGCGCACAGAGTGCGGAGTGCTTTAATTAATTCCGCCTATTATATTACAATTAGGTCTTTGTCTTGAAGTTATAACGGAGACGCAATTGCCTTTTCAAAATTTAGGTTGTATTATCCCTTTACAGAGAAATACAGGTTCATGGGAAGTCAACTGTAAATTTAATTAAAAACAATTATTGTTGTTACATTACGATTGCTCTTGATTCTTCATTTGATCATTTTTTATGATTACAAACTATGTTGATATAAATTCTCAAGCAATGTGATAGCACATAAGGATTATTACCCCGTGAAGATTGATCTTGATTATAGGACAAGGGCATGAAAGAGAGGTCATTAGATTACTGTACTTTTATTGGACTAATTAAGCATAGTAAGTACCTTATAATGAGAATCGACTAAAATCAAAATATCAATTTCTAAAGGAAATGTACAATTGCGAGTTGAAAAGGGAGAATGATCCATTTTTATCTATTTCAATAATATAATTATTTATTTTAAAATTACAAAACAAAAAAGAACATATTTGACCCTCACACCAAGCCACTTCTTTTGCAGTTTCCAAAATTTTCTTTGGTTTTTTTTTTTTTGAATTTGGCTCCAAAACGACCCACGTAATAAACATTCATTTATTAACATTACACGCCCATGTCTGGGTCATAGAAATTAATTCTGTCCGCCTTTTAAACTTTATCGGTCCAAGATGATTCGGATTAACTGTGACAGACGAACACACAAACACATTAGTGATCCAAGGTTAATGTTTCTATTTTTATTGAGAAGTACGGAACTTTAGAAAGATGTCTTAAAAGATAAGGCTGAAAAAAAAAACTATCTAAAAGTGCTCCGTGAGCTTTCAAATTCGACAAAATAACATGCATATTTAAGGTTTAATAATTGAACTAAATTATCGTTGTAATTTAATATGATAAATAAAGCAATATAAAGGGGGTTGTTATTAAAAAGAAACGAGTGAAATATGTGTAGAACAAAATGTGGAGTTCCATAGATACTTTGTTCGAAACATTTATAAAAGTCATGAACATTATTTATATATGTCCGACGATATCGAGTTACTATAATGTATAACGAACGAGTGCGTTGATAAGTACCTCTGAATAAAACCTTTTAATTTTTAAAAAATCTTCTAATATTGAAATATTATTGTGAGACCGTGTTTGAATAAACAGAGTCGGGTTTAGGCCGTGACAGGCGATGGTCTCGTAGGCGTTTCGTGTAATGTTAGCGATGTGGCTATTGCAAAATAAACTCGCAGTATTTGTTCTCGGATATTTTAATACTGCGCGTCTATATATCATCCTGTTACGTTTCTAGGTAAAATTTAATAAACTTTGATCTTTGCATGTCTGTGTAGGCGGGCCGGATATCCATTTTTTAATACCAACAATATTGGAACATAGTTTGTTGAGTTTGAGGGCAGCTATTTTCTAGTTATGAGAAAATAATGGGAGATGGCTGCTGTAAAATAATGCTTCTAATTGCCAAATATTTTTAATTGAGAAATAGGACACCAGAAGATTGATAAAGTTTTCGTATGTGGGTCAATTTGAAACTCCTTAGACAATCAAAGACTAAAAAAACTAAGAATAATTATCGTTTTTTGAAATAGTGTCCGTTGGGATCAATACATCGCCGCATTCGATGGAACCACTAAGAGGATATTTGGCCAACTCGCACTTAGGGGTCGCTTCGAGGGTCTTTTTACATGCAGTCATTGAGTCTTCGACGTCTATAAACCATTTTCCTCAAAGTTTTCTTTTTATTTTAGGAAATAAATAGAAATAGCATGGTGCGATGTCGGAGCTAAAAGGCCAGTGAGCCAATATCTCTATACCTAACATTTCTAAATTGTTAGTTGTTTGTCTGGCGGTACGTGGTAAGGCGTTGTCACGATGAAGAAAAATCGTGCTACGAGGTTGTTTCTCCTGAACTTTTTCCAAAACAAGAGACAAGCAATTGTAATTGTATCAGTCGATAGTGACTCAATTTATCTTCTAAAATAATTGTTGCATAATGACCTATTCTTTTCAAGAAAGAGGGCACCATTTTTTTCCAATGCTTCGATCTTATTTTACTGTAGTAGGCAACTTCCAGAATGAAAACATTTACTGAGCAGGCTGTCTTTTGGTTTTGTGATCGTAATCGTAAATCCAACTTTGTCACTTTTATAGATAACGTACAGAGCATTTGAGTCACCATCGGCAAATCCTTGCATAATTTTGTGGCACCGATGAACACAACGGAGTTTTTGAACTTCGGTCAAATTATGAAGTATCCACTGAATACAAAGCTTCCAGACCGCTAAATGTTCATGAAGTATTTTAACTTATGTTAATGCTCAAAGTTTGTCTGGATCTGCTAGTAGGTCACTCTTTTGTCATTCATTATCATGAGCTGTAAGGTATTGATGTTGTTGTCTTCGACCGTCGCCGTAGAAAAACACCATGACGCAAATCGTCATTCAGACTAAAATGCGACTACATTTGAATGCGTTAGATTCAGTTATAAACTGGGCAAGGGATTGAGTTTCATCAGAAAAAGCTAACCGAAGTCTGTTATAACTTCCTTGTTGGCTGAAATGGCAACGAAAGACATAGAAATTTCATGAAAATTTTCTCACGTTAAATTCATGTTGACCTCAAACAGGCAGTTTTATTTTTACCGGGCATACGTAGAGACAAATAATAGATGAATGCAATATATATATAATAAAGTTGACAGAGAGTTCCATTTCTAAAACTTAAATATGTTTTATTATTTTACAATTTCTGAAGGGCCATTAATCCGGACCGACAAAGATGTATGTTTATATAAATTACATGGAAGATCACCATAATGGACATAAGTGGCCTCGAAGGTACTCCGAAAGAAGATTGCAAAGATTTTTTTATAAGTTATGACGTAACCACCGCAATAATTAGGTGAGACGATGGACAAAATAAAGTTGCATTAATCTTATACGTAGGAGATCCAGCGTTTTACTTTCTATGAGAAACGGTGACTGTACCCTTACACTTTAGTGATGTTATTCAAGTGTTGCGGGACGACTTTATGTATGCTGTTCATAAATTGTGCGGTGCTGTTTTATAACAAAAGGTGCGTAAACTTTTCATAGTAGTAACCTAAAATTTGTATGACGCATTATAAAATCATACGCCATAATATGGCGCATGATTTTGTTATATATTTTATCAAGGTTAGTGCTGGTGTAAACTAGTGGGCAACCGGTCAATGAATTTGTTGCAAAGCACTAGGATTTACTGTCTGTTATGTAATCTAATATACAAAATTATGTAATTTTTACATTAGGAAACATCAGATGTTTTTAGTTTCAGTAGGTTTAGGCGTGCTTAAGTTAAAAAGTACATTAATAAAATCATAAATAATAAATATATATAAAAAAAGATTTATTTATATACTATATCGTCATAACTTCTGATGTATGAATAATCAGAAGTTATGCATGCGTATTAAGAATACTAAAAACAAAACATTTTTAAATTAACAAGTTATAGAAAAAAAAAATTAAAATGTTGAACAAATTATGTATAAGGAGGTGCTTATAGATTCGCGACTCTAGATTACCGGAACGATTTGAAATTTTGGGGACTTTAATATTGTTAGAAGCTGCAATCATATGTAATTTGATAATGTCTGTTGATGCCACTAGAGGCGCTCATGCGGTTTCTTCCAGTGGCATCATCAGTGGCAGTTTTTATTTATTTTTTATTATTTACTTACCTCATTCATTAATCAATCGGAATATTTTCGAATCAAAATTTACCCAAAAATCCACTCAGCATTTATATATGGAAATAGTGACGTAATGGCACACAAAAAAGGAATTATCTCATTATTTCTTACTTAATACAGATACAAGCAGCGATTATGATGAATCTAGTCGGCCGCGGATAATGATACAACGCCTAATAAAAGTAACACATGTGCAATAATATTCAGTTGAATGGGCATCATTAATTAACGGAACCCGCGAATCTCCGGAGGAAACTCGTACACATGTGTCCGTCCGTACGTCCCGCTCCGGCCGGGTGATAGAGGTCAAGACGGCGTCGGCGGCGACCTCCGACGGGAAGTCGGGCTAATCAATTTTGGCTGCAACGACCCAATTAGCAATAAGCATCATGGCGGAGTTAGTATCTCGCGATGATTTCTTGTGAGTGCCAAATGCGACGAAACTTAGCCACGGCGAGCTTATAAAAGTTTTAATAGCGTTTGTAATGGACTGATTTTAAAGTTTTCGCTGCTGTGTATTAATTTTTTAATTCTCATTGAGGAATCATCACTGAAATTATGTAGTAGATTAATGCAATGGTAAAGTCGAATGCTTAGTCTTTGCAACATTCAATAAATGTCGACGATAATCAATTGGATTTGTCAGACATCACACTTCATGTCATTGCTCTCATAGCTCTAACAAGTGAAAGGTAAATTGAAAAATAATTGTCAGGTTGGGGATCAGCGTGTGTTCAACGTTGTGACATTAAAAATCAAGTGAAAATATTAAAATAATACACATTGTTTTTTGTGAAATTATTGTAATTATTTTGCAAATATCCGCTGTAGTAAGTGATGTCCTTGAGTTTACCATTAAAACGAGCTTCGTGATGTTTGCTTGACCGATTGAGACTACTACTTTCATAAGTCTTTGTAGCAGTGATATAATTAATAAGACAAAGCGTACGGAAAATATCTATGTAATGTCTTTTTATATTTTGATACCTACCTTAATTATTTTTATTTGTTTTTATCTATTACTTTTTTCTTATTTTGAGCTAATAGTTATTGTCTTAAAAGATTTAATTATAGCCTATTAAAAAAATGTGCGATGTATCGGTTTTCAGCGAATAAAATCTTTTTTTATAAAATGTAAGCCATTTTAAGACGCATTTACCAAGAGCATTTACAAGTAAATATAAATAATGAGGAATATCTTTTCCTGTTATATAACTTTAAAAGACTTGGATATATCCTCCATGCGAGAGCAAGGTGTCAAAACCTGGAAGTAATGCGGTCACTCCTGTTTAACCTACTTCACCTGGGCCAGTCAAAAAACAAGTTTGTCGGTAGTGAATTGCAATCTGCAGAAAATGTCACTCCGCGATTGAAGATCAAAAAGTTAATTTATCTTGTTGATCATCACAAATGTTTATCTGCCGATGTGATTCACGATATAATAGAAAAAGAATTCCGAAATTGTTAACTACCCACTTAGATTATATTATTAATAAGAAACGAAAAAACTGGCACAAATCCGAAAGCAATTAAGGACGGAAAACATAATGTTAGGGTTTCGGATTTAAATTTCGAGATTAAGTTATGACACACAAAAACAGCTACTCGTGTCAGTGAGAAGAAAAAACAGGATCTTATTACTTGACTTGAAGTACTTCGGTGAGCGACTGAACCAGATGGGGCTGCATTCTCGGTCCTGCAATGTCAAAGTTCAATGTGGACCCGAACAACAAATGCTGTAGTGCAGTTGAACCTTGAACCGTGTTCTGAAGGTGAAAATGAGATTCATCATTGCACTAAAATGGTATAACTCAATAAGGTGAGTTCAAGACCTCGTAGGTATTTTAACGATTAGCGGACTAAAATAATTATAAAAAATAAAATTAACACTTGCTTAGGTGTTCGATATCTGTCAATCCTCTCCGATCAATATTCAATTCTTTGGATAGAGATTTGTAGTGGAGAGGCAAATTCGAGGGTCAGCGGTGAGTTGCATCCTTATGTTAATGCATGTTGCAGGCAAAGGTCTTAAATCAATTTTTAAAGTGAACTAATTTGGATAAGAATAAATTGCACATAATTATATCCAGTGTACTTACCTTCTCCAATGCAAAATATTGTTTTAAATCACTTCATGAACAATAAGAATTTAATTTAATTAATAGAGTCACTCAACAGTAAAATTGTAGGTTCATCATTGGTGATTTCAATTTAAATATCAATTTAAGATCAGCTGGGCCACGCATCCTAATTCAATTTATATAGGTCTTGATTTCGTGAATTGTAATATTAATCAAACATTCTTAGACCTCCTTTCACAAAAAGACTTTCAACAATATAATAATACAATATACATTCTTTTAAAAATTTAGATTTTTTAAATAATAGAAAAATTTAGAATAAAATCAATAAATAAGATATCAATAAAACTGTGCCTTCTAAGTTTGAAATGTTGTATCCACCAATCGAATTTCTATTAGATTTAACAACTGACAAGAATTTACCACTAAAACTTGTAAATAAATTTAATTTTCATAAAGCAGATTACTTAGTGTAAGAAGAGAATTTCAATTAATGCCATGATATAAATAGTTACCTTTTTGTTCAGCAGTTGATGAAATGTTATCTAAGTTTTATATCACATTATTATTTTATGTATTATCAAAAAATATGTCTCTAAAGTTAAATATGAAAGCAAAAAAAAATTTTTTTGAATGATTTTCTAAAGAATTATTGTTACTTTTAATGGGTAAGAATAAGTACAGAATTACGGAAAAATTTAGTAATCCGATAGGCATTTTATTGCTCAAACTATTGAGAAAGCGATGCAATTGATATGAAATTATGATAATTACGTTTGTAGGATTAGAGAATGTATCGCTTTAGATACCTAACCGTTTTGTACTTTCACTGAAAAATTAAATAACATAACGAGTCAACATCGCGCTTAAACGTTATTGGATACTCGTTATGTTACTGATGGCACTGAAATATGAAAATTGTTCACACTTAATGTCTCGATATTGTTTAATTTTCTATAAACGTTTCACTTGTGTCGTTGTTTCACCAATTGCGTATATAATTAAGAGAATAAGGTACATTTTGTTTCCATAGTACACCATCAGTATCTCTGTATCATTATCATCATCATATAATAATTTCTATCATATGAGTTTCTATAGTTAAATTTGGTATCATCAGAAAAGCCTTGAGCTGAATTTGTGCCTTCTTAATATTCAATATTTAATTTATTACGTGAAATTTTCGGTTTGCGCCGGTGTTCATTGATTTCTTTTTCGTTTTCTATACATGGATGGGGTTGAAGTTGTTGAAATAAATTATCGATTGTTACGATTAAATTAAATATATGTATAAACAACTAAAACCATTTAAAAATAATAAATAAATAGTGAATCACACAAACGAAACTAAAGAGTTTCGTTAAATTTTAGTTTGATTTTCCACGTTCACATACTAACTGCATATTACCACGGCTACATTAGGGTAAAGCCAGTACTCATTTCATGACAACATATTTTCCTGTAAATCGAGTGCTGTATATTGCCACAGCTATATTAGGGTAAACGCAGTACTCATTTCATGACAACATATTTTCCTGTAAATCGAGTGCTGTATATTGCCACAGCTATATTAGGGTAAACGCAGTACTCATTTCATGACAACATATTTTCCTGTAAATCGAGTGCTGTATATTGCCACAGCTATATTAGGGTAAACGCAGTACTCATTTCATGACAACATATTTTCCTGTAAATCGAGTGCTGTATATTGCCACAGCTACATTACGGTAAACGCAGTACTCATTTCATGACAACATATTTTCCTGTAAATCGAGTGCTGTATATTGCCACAGCTATATTAGGGTAAACGCAGTACTCATTTCATGACAACATATTTTCCTGTAAATCGAGTGCTGTATATTGCCACAGCTACATTACGGTAAACGCAGTACTCATTTCATGACAACATATTTTCCTGTAAATCGAGTGCTGTATATTGCCACAGCTATATTAGGGTAAACCAGTACTCATTTCATGACAACATATTTTCCTGTAAATCGAGTGCTGTATATTGCCACAGCTATATTAGGGTAAACGCAGTACTCATTTCATGACAACATATTTTCCTGTAAATCGAGTGCTGTATATATTACAGCTATATTAGGGTAAACGCAGTACTCATTTCATGACAACATATTTTCCTGTAAATCGAGTGCTGTATATTGCCACAGCTATATTAGGGTAAACGCAGTACTCATTTCATGACAACATATTTTCCTGTAAATCGAGTGCTGTATATTACCACAGCTATATTAGGGTAAACGCAGTACTCATTTCATGACAACATATTTTCCTGTAAATCGAGTGCTGTATATTGCCACAACTATATTAGGGTAAACGCAGTACTCATTTCATGACAACATATTTTCCTGTAAATCAGGTGCTGTATATTGCCACAACTATATTAGGGTAAACGCAGTACTCATTTCATGACAACATATTTTCCTGTAAATCGAGTGCTGTATATTGCCAACTATATTAGGGTAAACGCAGTACTCATTTCATGACAACATATTTTCCTGTAAATCGAGTGCTGTATATTGCCACAACTATATTAGGGTAAACGCAGTACTCATTTCATGACAACATATTTTCCTGTAAATCGAGTGCTGTATATTGCCACAGCTACATTACGGTAAACGCAGTACTCATTTCATGACAACATATTTTCCTGTAAATCGAGTGCTGTATATTGCCACAGCTATATTAGGGTAAACGCAGTACTCATTTCATGACAACATATTTTCCTGTAAATCGAGTGCTGTATATTGCCACAGCTACATTACGGTAAACGCAGTACTCATTTCATGACAACATATTTTCCTGTAAATCGAGTGCTGTATATTGCCACAGCTATATTAGGGTAAACGCAGTACTCATTTCATGACAACATATTTTCCTGTAAATCGAGTGCTGTATATTGCCACAGCTATTAGGGTAAACGCAGTACTCATTTCATGACAACATATTTTCCTGTAAATCGAGTGCTGTATATTGCTACAGCTATATTAGGGTAAACGCAGTACTCATTTCATGACAACATATTTTCCTGTAAATCGAGTGCTGTATATTGCCACAGCTACATTAGGGTAAACGCAGTACTCATTTCATGACAACACATTTTCCTGTAAATCGAGGTGCTGTACATTGCCAGCTACATTAGGGTAAACGCAGTACTCATTTCATGACAACACATTTTCCCAAATCGAGTGCTGTATATTGCCACAACTACATTAGGGTAAACGCAGTACTCATTTCATGACAACATATTTTCCTGTAAATCGAGTGCTGTATATTGCTACAGCTACATTACGGTAAACGCAGTACTTATTTCATGACAACATATTTTCCTGTAAATCGAGTGCTGTATATTGCTACAGCTACATTACGGTAAACGCAGTACTTATTTCATGACAACATATTTTCCTGTAAATCGAGTGCTGTATATTGCTACAGCTACATTACGGTAAACGCAGTACTTATTTCATGACAACATATTTTTCTGTAAATTGAGTGCTGTATATTGCCACAGCTACATTACGGTAAACGCAGTACTTATTTCATGACAACATATTTTTCTGTAAATCGAGTGCTGTATATTGCCACAGCTACATTACGGTAAACACAGTACTTATTTCATGACAACATATTTTCCTGTAAATCGAGTGCTGTATATTGCTACAGCTACATTAGGGTAAACGCAGTACTTATTTCATGACAACATATTTTTCTGTAAATCGAGTGCTGTATATTGCCACAGCTGCAATACGGTAAACACAGTACTTATTTCATTACAACATATTTTTCTGTAAATCGAGTGCTGTATATTGCCACAGCTACATTACGGTAAACGCAGTACTTATTTCATGACAACATATTTTTCTGTAAATCGAGTGCTGCATATTGCTACAGCTACATTACGGTAAACGCAGTATTTATTTCATGACAACATATTTTTCTGTAAATCGAGTGCTGTATATTGCCACAGCTACATTACGGTAAACACAGTACTTATTTCATAACAACATATTTTCCTGTAAATCGAGTGCTGTATATTGCTACAGCTACATTAGGGTAAACGCAGTACTTATTTCAAAACAACATATTTTCCTGTAAATCGAGAGCTGTTTATTGCCACAGTTACGGTAAACGCAGTACTTATTTCATGACAACATATTTTCCTGTAAATCGAGTGCTGTATATTGCCACAGCTATATTAGGTAAACGCAGTACTCATTTCATGAAACATATTTTCCTGTAAATCGAGTGCTGTATATTGCCACAACTATATTAGGTAAACGCAGTACTCATTTCATGACAACATATTTCCTGTAAATCAGGTGCTGTATATTGCCACAGCTATATTAGGGTAAACGCAGTACTCATTTCGACAACATATTTTCCTGTAAATCGGTGCTGTATATTGCCACAGCTATATTAGATTAAACGCAGTACTCATTTCATGACAACATATTTTCCTGTAAATCGAGTGCTGTATATTGCCACAACTATATTAGGGTAAACGCAGTACTCATTTCATGACAACATATTTTCCTGTAAATCAGTGCTGTATATTGCCACAGCTACATTACGGTAAACGCAGTACTCATTTCATGACAACATATTTTCCTGTAAATCGAGTGCTGTATATTGCCACAACTATATTAGGGTAAACGCAGCACTCATTTCATGACAACATATTTTCCTGTAAATCGAGTGCTGTATATTGCCACAGCTACATTACGATAAACGCAGTACTCATTTCATGACAACATATTTTCCTGTAAATCGAGTGCTGTATATTGCCACAGCTATATTAGGGTAAACCCAGTACTCATTTCATGACAACATATTTTCCTGTAAATCGAGTGCTGTATATTGCACAACCATTAGGGTAAACGCAGTACTCATTTCATGACAACATATTTTCCTGTAAATCGAGTGCTGTATATTTACCACAGCTATATTAGGTAAACCAAGTACTCATTTCATGACAAACATATTTTCCTGTAAATCCAAGTGCTGTATATTGCCACAGCTATATTAGGGTAAACGCAGTACTCATTTCATGACAACATATTTTCCTGTAAATCGAGTGCTGTATATTGCCACAGCTATATTAGGGTAAACGCAGTACTCATTTCATGACAACATATTTTCCTGTAAATCGAGTGCTGTATATTGCCACAGCTATATTAGGGTAAACAGTACTCATTTCATGACAACATATTTTCCTGTAAATCGAGTGCTGTATATTGCCACAACTATATTAGGTAAACGCAGTACTCATTTCATGACAACATATTTTCCTGTAAATCGAGTGCTGTATATTGCTACAGCTATATTAGGGTAAACGCAGTACTCATTTCATGACAACATATTTTCCTGTAAAAGTGCTGTATATTGCCCAGCCTATATTAGGGTAAACGCAGTACTCATTTCATGACAACATATTTTCCTGTAAATCGAGTGCTGTATATTGCCACAGCTATATTAGGGTAAACGCAGTACTCATTTCATGACAACATATTTTCCTGTAAATCGAGGTGCTGTATATTGCCTATATTAGGGTAAACGCAGTACTCATTTCATGACAACATATTTTCCTGTAAATCGAGGTGCTGTATATTCCCACAGCTACATTACGGTAAACGCAGTACTCATTCTCATGACAACATATTTTCCCGTAAATCGAGGTGCTGTATATTGCCACAACTATATTAGGGTAAACGCAGTACTCATTTCATGACAACATATTTTCCTGTAAATCCGAGTGCTGTATATTGCCACATTCATTACGGTAAACGCAGTACTCATTTCATGACAACATATTTTCCTGTAAATCGAGTGCGCTGTATACCCACAGCTATATTAGGGTAAACCCAGTACCATTTCATGACAAATATATTTTCCTGTAAATCAGGTGCTGTATATTGCCACAACTATATTATTAGGTAAACGCAGTACTCATTTCATGACAACATATTTTCCTGTAAATCGAGTGCTGTATATTGCCACAACTATATTAGGATAAACGCAGTACTCATTTCATGACAACATATTTTCCTGTAAATCGAGTGCTGTATATTACCACAACTATATTAGGGTAAACGCAGTACTCATTTCATGACAACATATTTTCCTGTAAATCGAGTGCTGTATATTGCCACAGCTATATTAGGGTAAACGCAGTTACTCATTTCATGACAACATATTTTCCTGTAAATCGAGTGCTGTATATTGCCACAGCTATATTAGGGTAAACGCAGTACTCATTTCATGACAACACATTTTCCTGTAAAATCAGGTACATTGCCACAGCCACATTAGGTAAACGCAGTACTCATTTCGTGACAACACATTTTCCTGTAAATCGAGTGCTGTACATTGCCACAGCTACATTAGGGTAAACGCAGTACTCATTTCATGACAACACATTTTCCTGTAAATCGAGGTGCTGTATGTTACTCAGCTACATTAGGGTAAACAAACGCAGTACTCATTCATGACAACATATTTTCCGTAAATCGAGTGCTGTATATTGCAGCTACTACGGTAAACGCAGTACTTATTTCATGACAACATATTTTCCTGTAAATCGAGTGCTGTATATTGCTACAGCTACATTACGGTAAACGCAGCGCCTTATTTCATGACAACATTTTCCTGTAAATCGGTGCTGTATATTACACAACTACATTACGGTAAACGCAGTGCTTATTTCGACAAACATATTTTTCTGTAAATTGAGTGCTGTATATTACACAGCCATTACGGTAAACGCAGTACCTATTTCATGACAAACACATTTTTCTGTAACCGAGTGCTGCACATTGCCACAACTACATTGCGGTAAACAGTACTTATTTCATGACAACATATTTTCTGTAAATCGAGTGCTGTATATTGCTACAGCTACATTAGGGTAAACGCAGTACTTATTTCATGACAACATATTTTTCTGTAAATCGAGTGCTGTATGCCACAGCCAGCAATAATACGGTAAACACAGTACTTATTTCATTACAACATATTTTTCTGTAATCGAGTGCTGTATATTGCCACAGCTACATTACGGGTAAAACGGTACTTATTTCATGACATATTTCTGTAAATCGAGTGCTGTATATTGCTGCAGCTACATTACGGTAACGCAAAGTATTTATTTCATGACAACATATTTCTTCTAAATCGAGTGCTGTATATTGTTACAGCTACATTACGGTAAACACAGTACTTATTTCATAACAACATATTTTCCTGTAAATCGAGTGCTGTATATTACTACAGCTACATTAGGGTAAACGCAATACTTATTTCAAAACAACATATTTTCCTGTAAATCGAGAGCTGTTTATTGCCACAGTTACGGTAAACGCAGTACTTATTTCATGACAACATATTTTCCTGTACATCGAGCGCTGTACATTGCCACAGTTACATTAGGGTAAACGCAGTACTTATTTCATGACAACATATTTTCCTGTAAATCGAGTGCTGTATATTGCCACAACTATATTAGGTAAACGCGGTACTCATTTCATGACAACATATTTTCCTGTAAATCGAGTGCTGTATTGCCACAGCTATATTAGGGTAAACGCAGTACTCATTTCATGACAACATATTTTCCTGTAAATCGAGTGCTGTATATTACCACAACTATATTAGGGTAAACGCACTCATTTCATGACAACATATTTTCCTGTAAATCGAGTGCTGTATATTGCCAACTATATTAGGTAAACGCAGTACTCATTTCATGACAACATATTTTCCTGTAAATCGAGTGCTGTATATTGCCACAGCCTACATTACGGTAAACGCAGTACTCATTTCATGACAACATATTTTCCTGTAAATCGAGTGCTGTATATTGCCACAACTATATTAGGGTAAACGCAGTACTCATTTCATGACAACATATTTTCCTGTAAATCGAGTGCTGTATATTGCCACAGCTACATTACGGTAAACGCAGTACTCATTTCATGACAACATATTTTCCTGTAAATCAGTGCTGTATATTGCCACAGCTATATTAGGGTAAACCAGTACTCATTTCATGACAACATATTTTCCTGTAAATCAGGTGCTGTATTGCCACAGCTATATTAGGGTAAACGCAGTACTCATTTCATGACAACATATTTTCCTGTAAATCGAGTGCTGTATATTGCCACAGCTATATTAGGGTAAACGCAGTACTCATTTCATGACAACATATTTTCCTGTAAATCGAGTGCTGTATATTGCCAGCTATATTAGGGTAAACGCCAGTACTCATTTCATGACAACATATTTTTCCTGTAAATCCGGTGCTGTATATATTCCACAACTATATTAGGGTAAACGCAGTACTCATTTCATGACAACATATTTTCCTGTAAATCGAGTGCTGTATATTGCCACAACTACATTACGGTAAACGCAGTACTCATTTCATGACAACACATTTTTCCTGTAAATCAGGTGCTGTACATTACACAGCTACATTAGGGTAAACGCAGTACTCATTTCGTGACAACACATTTTCCTGTAAATCGAGTGCTGTATATTGCTACAGCTACATTAGGGTAAACGCAGTACTTATTTCATGACAACATATTTTTCTGTAAATCGAGTGCTGTATATTGCCACAGCTACAATACGGTAAACACAGTACTTATTTCATTACAACATATTTTTCTGTAAATCGAGTGCTGTATATTGCCACAGCTACATTACGGTAAACGCAGTACTTATTTCATGACAACATATTTTTCTGTAAATCGAGTGCTGTATATTGCTACAGCTACATTACGGTAAACGCAGTACTTATTTCATGACAACATATTTTCCTGTAAATCGAGAGAGTAAAGGAAAATTAACATAATCATTTATGCAATCAAAAAATACAGTTATAGTTCATAGTGTGACCAGATCAGAGGAATCTGTATAATGGCGACGCCCACGGCCTCTGTATCGGCAACACAACAACAAACCAGACGTCACGTCAACGGACGGCATGCGAATATAAATTGAATGAGTTTTGGCAGTCATCGCGGGAATAGTCGGTGAGTGCGGGACGGGAGGGAGGGAGCTGTGTTTGACAAATGTGTGCTAATGACTGTTCGCGATTACATACAACATCTACATATTTGATTAAATTATATCGGCGGTGTGCTTTAAAGTCTCATGTGCAATAGATGACTGCTATCTGTTAAAAACTAAACATGTCAAAATACGTAGTTTTAACTTCACAATTATCAGCTGACTAAGTTAGTCTTAAAATATTGACTTTTGTTACAGTACATTAATGTAACAAACTCTAATATCTATAAAATTACCTATATTTTAACATATTTAGGTATTTTTATTATTTTAAGAGTTTTAATTTAACAGTTGGCAATTAACTATTATAAATGAATGTTTGAAGCACAACGTTGTAAATGTTTTTTTTTAGCGATACGAATTTGACGTGATATATTTACATAATAATATTTATTATTTTGTATTCAATTTCGAAAACATTTTACAACTTTGTATGCCACTTGTGAAAATTTTGAAACAAAAAACATACATGATATATTAAGATTTGAATGCAATGCAACTTTTGTAAGGCTAGTATGAATTAAGTAAACTAATATCGAATAACAGAAAATTGAACTAAAATTATTTTTAGGGTTTGTATAGGTACTATGCTATAGGTAATGTGTTCAATATCTACTATAACAACAACATTAGGTAAGAGATGATGTAAGGTCGTTTACTGAGTTGTAACGCCTGTCCTGTTTGTTGTTGTCTGTACGTACCGCTCATAAATATCAAAGTAGATATAATAGATAGGACTTGAAATGATATTTTTTAACTTTTTAAAATTTGTCATATACAAAATATAATGCAAAATTTAAGCAGTTAATATTTTAACATTATACTAATTAATTAAACTAGTTATGGATATGATATTTTTCAGTTTACACATTTGGGAATTGATGGTGAAGAAAAAAATTGGGTCGAAAATGAGTTTTCAGACTGAAAACTAATTGATATTTCAGTTGCGTGCTTTTTATTCTCGTTAAACAGACTTTTATGTATTCAGAATTGGACGAAAATTATCTTGTGCGCGCTAAGATAGCGTTGATTTGACGTTATGACGTCACATCAACGCCTCAAATCCGGGTATAATCGCAAGCGCATATTCGTCACACACTGAACAGTGACATTATGCGTTAAAAGCATTCCAATATGTACAGATCGAAATGATTGTAGCGCGTACTAACGACATAATTTTATCCCTCTCCAGTGGATTCTAGTTTATCGCGGCATGGGGTTTATCACTCTAGTTGTCCAGATCACGGTAAAAAGATCTTACCAAGAAGATCTTGCGGTGGCAGCCAGTCGAACGAGGTAGCCAAGTAGCGTCCATCTTTGCATACTTTACGTGCAGTAGTAAACGGCGGAAAGTAGAGCACTTTTTCAATTGATGTCCACAAGCCGAGTGGTTCGAGGAATGGAATACCTCCCATTGTAATCAAGTTGGCACCGATTTTAACGCGCCTCTTTCTTTACACACACTCGCCTATAAACCGCATGACCACCAATACAATTTTAGAAGGGGCCGCTCAATTGGTGATCCATCCACTTTTTGATCCATTTTTGGAAGGAGATAGTCGAGAGACACCGGATGGCTCTGGAAGATGCGGCGAAGGTCTACGGCAGGGTCTGGGCACAAAGTATTTCTCTTGAAGCCCCTTTCTAACGAGTTTTTCGAGAATTTATACAGAATTTATACAGAGAACCAAGGTCGCATTTGACGGTATATACTCAGAAAGCTGTGAGTGTCTGTATCCCTTATGGCTTTACACTATTTGCCACTTTGTTTGTTCTGTATATCTGTAATTTACCGAAAAACGAGAACAACGGTAAAATCGCCAATTAAAAGTGGTAGAGCTACGCCGTGATCAGTTTGGCTGCTGTACAAAATTGGGTCGACTCCGATCGGCGGAATACCGCATTTACACGTAATATGAACATGAAATTTCAGTCTCCGCTGTTGCTTTTTACATAAAGAGTAAGAGTTCCGGTGGCCCACTCCCCTTTTAACTGCATATCCTTTTCCCTCCCAAGAGGACCACAACGTTCTGGGGTTGCGAGTGTAATTTATTTAAATGCGAGTGCTGATTGGATTTTCGTAGCGATTTGTAGACTAGTTTAAAGGTTACTTAAAAAAAACAACTTTTTTCTAGAAATTTTGTTATTGAGATTTTGCAAACTCTATCAGGTGAAAATAGTTTAAATTTACAGGAAGTCTAAGTTGAGTGAACCACTTTCGAGTGTCGCAAACTGCGTTTCGATAAGTCAATATGATGAAAAGCTCATCAAGCAATCCGATGAGACGTTTACACTGACGCACACATACACATGAACACACGCATGCACTTGAACTGACACACGCAGAAGCGCACGTGCAAGCGCAAGAATATTTGCTACTCAAATATTTTATAATAAATGGCGTAGCGTTCCATGCACAAAATTAGCTGATCAAAAATTTTTTTCTCGCTTTCCACTGTACCCGGTTCGTAGGATTTGAGGCCTATATTTAGACATTCATATAAATTTTAATTCAAATAGGTCTTGATATTCAAATATATTACTATACCCAATGTAATTTGAACTATTTTTTTAAAATTTGTAAATGGTGATGCGATAACCTTTTAATTAAAACTTAGTGCAGTTCTAAAGAATATCAATGCTTTTATTAAGGACTGTGAGTTAGTAGTTTGTACAGTGAAAAAAAAATTGTATTTAATGAAAAAAATTTCACTGTCTGGGATTGCCATTCAAGAGCTTTTTGCCGTGCGAAAAACGAAATATTCATTTGAATCATAAAAAAATGCTGTCACTCGTTTCGTACTTGACAACCCCGCTTACAATGAAACGTTTTGCCTCGCGTAATGCAACATTAATATAGAATCCGAAAATGTTATATGGTATTGAAAATATTATTTTCTAAAACATAAATTTGTAATAAAATACGATAATAATAATCAAACATGCAACAAAAGGCCATAAAATCATATTTTCGTATATCTTTTACACACATTTATTTACATATTTAAACGTAGGTACCATAGATTGGTACGATATTATACGTTATACCTACTATAAAATATCATTCTCTATGGTCTATTCGCTACGTGCGAAGTATATGGTGGGGGAAATACAATCAACCGCAGCGCACACTGTGGAACAAATGGGAAGATTATCGGGACATGCAGCATGCATTCTGGATAAAATTCGTGTGTAACTATAGTATAATTATCAATATTATCATAGTGAATCACATTGTGTATAATTTAAAATTAATAAAATGCTAAATAAAAATTGAATTATCGGAGATGTCTTAAAAAAGACATAACATAGTTATTATACAGAAGCGACTCGATTTTTACGAAACCACAGCTTCAAGAGCATTCTGCCATAAATAATTTAGGTTTTTGGGTAAACTATCTTGTATTTTATACAAGCCAAAAAGCTTAAGATTTTTGTTAAATTTAAGGCAAAATATAAATAATTTTTTATTTATTGTAATTAATTCAACAACAATAAATATCATCCTATTATTCAGTGGCGGACTTACATGAGTGCCGTCAGTAGACTATTTAAATTCTGCCGCTCTACCTATCTCTACAATTCGATACCTTAGTTCACAATTATATTAATTATAATTGTTTTTTCGTCCTGATTACATTCCCTTTTCCTGTAACCATATGATAGTGGACAAGGTGATCGATATGTCTGTACCTAGATTATTTTTACAATCCACATATTTAGTTGGGACTGCAAAAGAAATAATTTTTGAACATATATCTAAGATAATAAAAAATTATAGTGTACTACTAACAAGGCAGGGTAAGGTATGCCTCAATAGTACTTAAATAGAAATGAACATTCGATAAACGGAATTAAATAATTTTTATAGCGCTTACAGTTTAAAAACAATATGTGCAATTATCTGGTAATAATCCGGCTGGTGATGAGAATGAAATTCAATTAAGCCATGAAACTTTTACAATTTGTTTTTTGTGTTCCAAACGCGACTACGCAAATTATAAAAAAAATCTAAATGCTGAAACATATTACATGTTGAATTGTTAGTATGGATAAAAGAACCCTTGGGTATACATTAATCTTTTTAATTTTTGTAAGGCATAAAAAAATTTTGGGTCCTTTGCCGCCCCTAAGTTCTGCCGCCCTAGGCTCCAGCCTACTCATCGAGCTGGTAAATCCGCCACTGGTATTACTTGTTAGTCCGATTCCAAAGAGGGATCCACAGCAAACATTTTCGTTGTTATGAATAATAACGATGAAAAAAAATAAACTCTTCTCGAATAATAGAGAAGAGTTTATATTTTTGAAGTTGATGCGTCTGATGTCAGAAATAATAATACCCGGTTGACTGTAAAATTTAAATAAGTTGAACATTTAATTGCCAGTAGGTAGAAAATTGTTATTATTTTACGAAATGAAAATGCATAAAGATCGAACTGCAAATAATTGAAGTCGTGACCATAGTGAAAACAGCAGCAATACATCATTATTTTCATTATGAATACTGAAATAAAACTAGAAGATACTGTAACTGTTTACTTATATTCATTAAAAACAGTAATAACTATATAATCAATGTTTATATTATTTCATGAATATACAAATATTGGATAAATCCCGAAAAGTTGCGGACAATAGACGGCGTGACGCTAATATCGTGCACATGGCGAACAGATGGGTTCTATTGGGAATATATTTTTACAAGATAGTGTTGTTGATGTGTAGACTTGTTTTGTTGTTTTTCATTGTCTAAAGAATTAATATGTACTACTTTTACTGTTTTGTTAATAACCTTTATTTAATTATAATTCAAAATTGTACTACACATCGGACTAAATTGAATTGATTTACTTTTACGATATGTTGTTTGTGAGTACGGAACCCTAAAAGTGGAAATCCAATTACAACTTTGGCGGGTTTTTATGTTTGGGTAAGAGATCGTAAAATTATTTATTGAATTTCGAAAATTATACTTAATTTCAAAAATTTTATACAATGATATTACCCATAATTTTTATTTGCGTTACAATTTTGCACAGATTAGCATCAAAAGAGAAGGCACATTGGACGGCGAGAAAGAGTACCAGTTCACGGCACACATTCTCTCTTTAAATAAATTCTCAATACGATCCACGGTTTGTAAACCAACAAATCTACTCAGTGACAATTTCTTTCAAAACTTACCGTGCCTCTTTATCTCCGCCCGCAGAATACACTTAATGGATGTTCGCCAGAAGACGCACCCCCGAACACGGGTTACTAACGTTCGCTTCCCTCGAAAATATTGAAATTGAACTCGCCGCCTCCCGACACGCTCTCCTGTCGGAATAAAGGAACGAGATTCTATTTCTACTGCTGCTGACGTGTACATATGAAATATTTGTGATGATGCATATCTAGAAATTAATGCGCGACACGTATTTATTTTTGATTTGGCAATAGTCCTTCGAAATGAATAATGATGGAAGCCTTGTATAAATACGTTTTTAACCGACTACGGCGAAACAAAAATGAAGGTTGGGATGTCAGCTGCGTGCGTATACTTGCAAGCGTTGTTAATTGTATGCATGTTGAATGCACACATAAATGTGTGTTCATATTATGCATATAGGTATTGAGGTCGCATTGAGGTATATGTAACTACTGAGTAACGTATACCTCAAAATAGGCATTAGCCTATCATTAAATATATGCTTGTTAGCTTATTTGTAGGCGAGATATTTCTTACACGCAAGGTATCCGTGGTGACAGTTGTCATTCGTAAACAAAAAACAAGCGTATGTAGGTATTTATGCACACGCCCATATTTAGATACACGTCGCTTTGGATATTATAATGCGCCTCTAAGTCTACTTAACGACTAATTTCACGGTGTTAAATTTTGGTAAAGATGCGCGCGTATTTCATTACATTCTAATTTAATAGAATTTTCATAAAAATCATCGAATTATATTATTGTGGATAACAATTTACAAGGGCTAAAATGTGTAATTCATAGGGCAACGAGGCGAAAAAAAATTTTTTTTTGTAGTAGTAGTATAGATAAGACTTTTAAAACAATTATGAACGTTCTTAGTTACATTTAAAATAAAAAAAAATACTTCAATGGTAAATTTAACAAATATTAAAATGGTTTCCCTGATAATAAGTAACTGAAAATGTTGTTGATTTTCATAGCAATATTCATTCTGAACAAAAATACAGTTAAATGCGAATCTGAAAGCTGTACGTTGGGTTCGTATGTGTGAATGAATACTTTATGTGTGCGAGGACATCGACAAATCCATGACTGCGGCGCGTGCAACTCCTGTGGCTCGTTTACGTGTACGTTCATCTTAAAGGATAACTTCGGCAATGGAATGTGTATAAGAAATCTGAAGCATGAATATTGTGTGTATCACCTAAATTTCGTGTATTTTATTTCGTTAACTTTAAATCAAGGAATTAAAATACGCAAAAAAGCGTTATAGAAAATTGTAGCGGTGTGTCATTAAAATGCGGGTAGATTTTTGCACGAGAAGGTTCTGTAGATAAAATTCTATTTTGCAGTAATTACAAAATAATATTAGAAACGTACACATGGGTATTTTGCCATTCTAAAAGAGCAGAGAAGGTTGGTACAGGTCGAGTAGAAAGGTTTTTTTTTATAAAAGTAGAAAGAATAGAAAGGATTATATAAATATGTGGTCGTGTTTGCGATCAAGTTAAGAATAGATAATTTTTTTAATCTGTGTGGATAAAAAATATTAATAGATTTTATGTATTAAGTGTTTTTAAAGTTGTAATTTTTTCGGCGTGTTATGAGAAACAGGAGAAAATACATTTTCAGCTTGTGCGCGACGATATGATACATATTGTAGCGTGTACTATAAAAGACAGCGCCATTTGTGTAAAAGATTTTGCTTTGTGATTTATTTTTGTACTAAATAGTTAATGTACGGAGCATCATATTATCTATTTTGGTTGAAAAAAATTCACTACATATTAAAATATTAGTATGAATGGATGATAGACCAATCAAAGGTTTAGTTTCCCTTAATATTCGTGATGGTGGTGATGATGAAGAAATTAGTTGGTGAAGATGAAGAAAAATCATTTTTATTTAGGATAATCAGAAAAAAAAACAGATCAGAGTGTTTTTTTAGCATGTGAGGAAAGTTGCGCGCGTCGATGTATTATAACACACCGTGTACAGTACAATGCACGAAACTCTACCGCTCTGAATTATCTACGAACGATGCAATGCGCATGTTCAACGCTCCCCGACCCTTCTCCCTCTTTCTCCACCGTGTTCCTATTTTTCGCCATTGCGACGCTTTTGTGACTAACTTTACAACGGCAGAGTTTCATGTGTTATACTGTACTTAATATGATCAGACATTCTTACAAGTTGTGCGTCAATAATATACATATTTAAATGATCTATTGCACAGTAACAAACCATTGTACTGTCTAATTCAGATGTCGCTTCAATGCAATTATGTGTTGAGCACGTGTTGTAAACATATATTGAGTTGTAATAAACGCATATTTTTGTATAGGAATTTTTGAAGAATTCGGATGTTTTTCTTTATGAATATTGTTTATTCAAGCCAGAAAAGTATAACTTCATACGTCTGTACATAAATATAAAAACGCCTAAAGAAAAGGTCCCTTTAAAACCTATACTTGTGTTTTGAAAAGCATACACCGAAAGGATGAAAAGTGTAAAATGTATTTTTAAATGAATAGGTAAGTATTTATGCATCAGAAAAACTGCATTGCTTTAAGTAAATAAATCTATATCCATAAAATCAAAATTTAGTATATCCATTTGCTATTTATTAGATAGCTTAAGTCGGTACCAGTTACTTAGATGGCATCTAGTTCCACCTATATTTGGAAAGATGCAAACTTTGTAGGTTAATGTGAAGTTTGGAAAAGGACATAAAGTATTTCATCATTCCGACTCAACTAGCGTAACGATTTTTTTTAATTAAGGCAGGAAGATAATTTCTGCATTCGTCAAAGGATATTAACGAGGGATTATTATTTGAAGGAAATCCATGTCAAACAGATGAAAATATTGTTATGACTGCAATGAGTAGGATCGAAATTAGGATCGAGGTCGAAACTCAATGAAAGACGAAGAATTGGAATGTAGGTAAGAACTAACATCGGTATTGGGATTTAGTTCTAACGAAAAATAAAATTTCGTATGGGAGTTGATTAAAATTGTATGCGATGAAAGGGTCGGAAAGGGATGCCCTAGAAAATCTCGTGTATATTATATTGGTGGTATATTAAAGCCTAAAGGAGGATAAAATATTAAGCGCCCTAAGCGGACGAGGTTATATGAAACAATTGATGGATGTTGGTAAGGTAAGATAGTACTACGTATTTGTAGATAGTACTATGTAAAGATCCGTGGTCTCTGTCTACCCTTCTGGGAAATAAGCGTGAGTGTATAAATGAAATATGAAAAAGCCAATAAAACTGAAAGCGAGGTTGGGATTGGAGCAGTAACTGACATTTTGAACAAAATTAAGAATGATATTAAAAAACACGACTAGTAATCTTAGATCCGGTAGGTACTAGAAAAGACTTTTCTCGTGTTTTCATTGAATGTAGTGTATTTAAATATAGAGAAATTGACAGTGTAAAAGTTCCAATAAAATCTAATTCAAATTTATTTTAATACTTAATATCTATTTTTATATATACTACGTTCTTCCACGTGTAAATGAGTTTTTTTCACGCCACACTATAAGAGAATGTAGTACGAAGTTATTGTTAACCGACTGCGGCTTTTAAGTTCACTGCAAGTTATGTATAAAACAAATTAATTTATTTGTGTTATGGTGTCATAACTGTGTTTTTAAACATTTACTCTGATAACCAAGCACGTGAGCTGATTCATTACTGACCTTTATACAACCATATTAAAAACTGCTTTTTTTAGAAAAATAAAATGGCAACACGATTTAGAATATTATTTTAAACAATCAACACATTAAAAGCATTGTATTTTATATTTTGGGTCAGTATACAATCAAAACAAATGAGGTTGATATTTATCCCGTGTCCACACGGAAGAAGTCGCGAGTACAAGTTAGTCAATAATAATAATTTACATATATACACATACACACACCGTACGGACGGATTCAAACTCATATTATATTAACAATCCTATTGTCAATTACTGAAAACCCAAAATTTTAGCAATAAAATATAGCGATAACTGTATATATTTGTAGTTTTAAGACAAAGTAATCACCACTTTATACACATTACTTAAAAGTATAATATTCGAAATAACACGCAATGTTTTTGGAAAAACCATTCGTTTAACTACTTCACAAGAAAAAGCCTCGGTTAACATCCAGTTAACTGGGTTGCGCCTCCGTCATTTCTCAAGGATCAAGACATCATAAAACATCTCGGTTTACATCTCTAATCTGTATTTAGCGCAGACAGTCGGAAAAACAACAGGATAGCTGACACCGAACGCCCTACGTCACCGCTCCTTGGGCGGCGGCCAGCCTGATCTTGGGCGGCCGCCAAGGTGATCTCTCGTTGTTAATAATTTTGAAAGGCAATAGGCTCGGGAGACGTAAGATTGTTATTTGATTGCTTTTGACCGATACTCGTTTTATGTCATTCGTATAATAAGTTAATTTGGTTAACGGGAAGTCCTGTTTATTTTTTTTCTTTCATACTTTCTATCAATATTGTAGGAGCTGAATATAAATGGTTTGGTTTATTATTATTTTGAGATCGCTTCGTATGAAATTGTACTAAGAAAATAAATTAAATAGGTAGGTATGATTTGTACGGAGGCCGTACGTATGTCAAAATGCTGTAATTATAATTAATGTAGTATTTTACACAAAAATATAACTGTTAGGCCGTTATTCTGCTAAAACCAAGCTGGCCTAAACGTAAGAAAAAGCGTGACATCTAAGCGGGAGTAACTATTAATTATAGGGTTTAGAGCTTTAGATAATTAACCTTTTATGGATTTATTTTTGCCATGGAAATTATAAGTCACGCCTTTGTCTAATAATAAAAACATTTGCTATGATTATTGAGAATCTAGCATTTGTAATTGTTATATAACTTAAACGTTTTTATATTTAATACAAGACTAACTATGAGAATTACGTAAGTTTCTTTAAACTCTAAAAATCATCCGACATGCAATACTGTTTTCATAGATCACTTAAGCTATGATACATTAGTGTTATCGTAATTATTAGAAAGGATTTTATGTAAAAATCAAAGGTAAAGACTAATTTACAAGTGAAAGAATTTTTTTTTGGAAAAAGATAAATAAAATTCAGTTCAAATTACAATAAATGGATTAGTAATTATTATTGGTATATTTTGTCTTAGGATAGTCAGCCTCTGTCTGGAAGTAAACCTTCAATTCGAATCAAGTGGACCTAGGGTATTTTGTGCACCGAAATGGAAACGAGTACATTGTAAAATAAAACGAATTTTCAATAAGGCAAAAAACATACAAGATACGCGCGAAAAACAATACCCTTCCTTGGCAGTCGGTTAAAAACACTAGTAATCAATTAATAATAAAAGTATGTAGCTTTTATTATTATTAATTATGCTAAACCACTTACTTACGTTGCAATAATTCAGTTCAAAACGTTTATTAACGTTTATATTCGTTTAGTGGAAGCGCGTATTCGTGCGTGAGCCAAACACGCACTGAATCGAAAATAGTTGTCAGCTAGTGATTACTGGCTGACGACTATTTTCGTATCGATTTTCGATTGGAAACGTTGTGCCAATGGCTATCTCTGTAGCAATTACTAGCGCACAGTCGTAATCAGGAAATTTTATCTCAGTATAAAACGCCGTCCGACCAAATCAAATTATGTAGTTGGCTTGCCAGACTATTTCCTAGACCAGAGAGAGTTGGGCGGTCGATTTTATCAACTCGATTAGTACGCCAAAAAAATAATATTCTAAATACATATTCTATATTTCCTTGTATATATCTTAATACAAGAATAATTATATGGAAAGGATTACTTAAAGTAGACTGATAAAACAAATCTATAGAGATTATGTATGTGATGGAAGGGTCGATAAAGTCGCTACAGAAAGTCTTAAGATGACCAAATCGATGGCGTCTAAAAAAAGGGTCAAATTTTGAGCATCCTAAGCCGCCAGTTTGCATGAAACGATTGATGGATGTCAGTGAAGCAAAAGAGGATATACAAAGATCCTACCATGTGGAAATCTCTGGTGTCTGCCTACCCTTCTGTGAAATAGGCGCGAGTTTATAATAATTGTTATTTATTTTATGTATAGTAGTTGTTACATAGACACTGCATTTTACGATTCCCTCAGAAGTTTGGCGAACGCTAAGAAAAGCAAGAAATTACATTTCCTCCTAAATTGTGTTACAGCATTTCAGACAGATTCAAAGAATCTAGTCCATGACTGAGATGAATAGAGACAAATATCGCGACAGCTACGGTCAAGAAGTATTGTATCTTTCATTTCATTGTTAAAGGATGATGGATGGTAGAACAGCGAACGCAATAACAGAAGAGAAGTGCAGTGAAACGGATGAAAATACATAAAAGGTAATTTATTTATTTTCAGAGTCGTTGTAGTAGTCTTTTGTTATGATGATTTTATCATTGAGAAAATAATAAAATTATATTTAAATTTTTAATGAGCAAGTTTATTTACAGTATACAATTAAAATGAAACATAGTTTAATATATTATTAAATATTGACATGAAAAACAGCGAAATACAAAGGAAAGGAAAGGTATGGTATAAATTTGTATACATTGTAACTCCTAATACGGTTTAATATTAAAGTTATTGACCTTGTGAGCTTTGCACGCTCTTTGGGCAGTTGTACCTCTACCTAAAGCATAGGTTTTATATATATAACCTATGCATTAGGTAAGTTTTTATACCTTATATACCTTTATATATATATATATATATATATATATATATATAAACGCAAGTTAAAAAAATATATAATGGCTATTTTTGAAAAAAATAAAAAATAAGAGTTCTTGACAACTACGGCACCTACAAAATTTCATGAAGATCGGATAAGTATCTTCGGAGTTCATCGCGATATATATATATATATATATATATATATATCTATAAACATACATTTAAACAGTGCAAACTAGATAGGAAAACCACTTGAGCCAGAACAAAGTCTGCCGGGCCATCTAGTATATTTATAAAAGAATTTACTGAGTGACTGTTAAATCAACACACAGTTCCAACAACTGGGTTTGAGACTTTAAATTTTGTAGTGATTTCTTTTATAACGTTGACAAACTCTAAGCAAAGTTTTTAGACATTCAACCATAAGGGAGTGAACTACTGTTGTATAAATAACCAGAAACCGTTGAGCCACTGATGTAAACAAAACAGTTTACCCACGAATAGAAATAATGGAAAAAAGGTATATGTCATTTTCTTTCAAATTAAATTTCAAGGGGCAAAATAGCTGATGAAATTATATATGGACGATCAAAACCGCTGTATCTATTTACGTCAATGTTCATAATTTAGCTAAATATTACTAATAAAAAAAACCCGTGAATGGTTCTTAAAAGTACCCGAAAAGGGGTAAAATAAGAGTAGAAATTCTTATATAAAAAACAAACAACCAACCTTTTATATGCTTGTTACAAATTAAAAATAACGACGTGTGACATTTTTGGCAAAGTTCCATAAGGGCGAAAAGAGAAAAGAAATGTTTTATAGAAAATCAAAACAGCTAAGTGAATATAGTTTGTTTTTGTGGCGTGCTTGAACCATTTATTCGGATATTAGTAAGCTAATTATATGTTGTAAGCATCTTATTCTTCATATTTTGCCACTTGCCAAAAAAGGTTCTAAAAATTCTTTCATTCATATAAATCTACACTATCACCATAGGGTCATATAGCCCAAATTTTATTTTGATGCTACTAGCGTTTGTTACGTCTTAATCCAAATCAGAACCGTGACCGATAGAGAAATCGAAATTGATAACAGCACGATAAACAGAAATTAAAATCGAGACAGGGGTCGAAATCGAAAAAAAGACCTAGGTCAAAATCGAGACAGGGGTCGAAATCGAGAATAAGACCTAGGTCAAAATCGAGTGCGGGGTCAAAATCAAAATCAAGGGCATGATCGGAATACAGAACGAGAAGCAGTAATCAGATCAAATTTAAAGCGAAACCGGAATCGAGAATATAATCGGAATCTCCTTAGGTCAACACTGGAGTCAAAATTAAAAACGGGACAGCAATCTGAATCGAGTGTAACAGAAACTGACGTCCTGATAGTAGGACCGGGTATCGGGGTCAGAATTGAGAATAGCGACCGGGATCTTAGTTAAGGATATATAATTCATTTTATGTATACGCGGGCAGAGATGCGGGCAAAAGCTAGTATTATGTAGAAACGAAATTATAGATTTTTTTTGTTTATAATTATTTTTCCAAATTTACTGAATTTTCTAACCTAAAATACACACAGGATGCTCGAATTTTTGGCCAAAACGTATAGAAGCAAAACAAAAAGGTGGGTTTTGGTATGTCCATTAATTTTCTTTTCAAGTGAAAACTAATTCACCGATAAGCCTATAATTTCGCACACAGTGAAACGAACTCTAATTACGCCTATTGAGAGGCCTAGGATTATAAAATCCGGATGAACGTCGACAATTAAAACTGATATTGCCTTTATGACTCATGGGAGGGGTTAATTAGGGTTTTGTAAGTAACCAACTATTATTATCTCTAGTACTCGAGTTTGAACTTGACCCGATGTGAAAACCGATCACATAAGATCAAGAACGACGCTTATGAAAGTCTGTATATCTCTGTTGACCATATATAGAGTTAGACTTGATTAACGTATTGACTATTGAACATTATTGTTTGGTATTACTCTGTTTTGTGTTCAATTTTATTGAAAAATTCATAGCTATTTTTCCCTATAATGTAGATGAATTTATCTTGGTGATACGACTAATGTATTGTATTATATGCATATGAAATAATATAGATTTTATTACCGCTGTGATTTAGTCGACCATTTTCCAATTCACATATTTATAAAAGTATTCATAAATTTGTGAATTTATTTATAAATATATCTAATTACTGATAGAAGATAAAAATGAAATAACTTGGTCGAGGCGGGAGTTGTACGTTTGATTTCGTGACTTTGTCGAGGTCGCCTCGCTAACTCTATTTAGTTAACCTTTAGTTGGCTATCGCAGTATGCTATAAAGACGTTGCGACAATATGGTTCAAAATCCAAGTCATAGTCTGGTCGAGAAGTGAGTTTTCTGCGAAAAATAGTTAAAACAGTCTTAAAATATGGGTTTGGTGCATTGGATTCGGAATTCAATCCTGAAGAATGGGAATTTTGGAATTTATCCGCTAATAAAAATTCAATTGTTATAAACAAAAACGAAAAGTCAAAAGGTAGTGTCCGTTTTGTAGCTATAACTCAAAACTATTAAGTTAGCTCAAATTTGAAAAAAGTTCCTAAAAAGAGAAAATTTTAGTAAAATAACTCCCAACTCGGAGTTGTAGCTCTATTATTTATAATTTTAATTTTACGCTGAAAATTGGTTCCGCACGGCCGTTTCAGCGCTGTCGCCGCCGCCAAACGAAGCGTGCATTATAAAATAATTTTTTTCAATATTCAATATTAATTTTAAAATTTGGAAAAATTATAGTGTCTTCTAGAAACTTGAAAGAATACGATCCCGTTGGAAAAAATGTTTAACTCTATTTTCTTAAAGTTATCTAATAGTTAATTAAGTAATTTTTCATGGACTTTAGTTTTTATTAAATCTCATAAAAGTTTAAATAATGCACCTATAAATTTTTCTTTTTGGGAGCTCTTCTTATATACATAATAAACAAGACTCCGTTATAAAATTTATAAAAGTTTTTTATTTGTTTTATTATGATTTTTGTAAACAAAAAAATGAAAAAACTGGTAGTTATTAAAAATTTTTTTACTAAAAATTTGATTGTAGTTGTTTGTATTTATATATCGTGTTTAATAGTTTTGTTAAAATTTTTTGCGCCATTTGTTTATAATTTTTTATAAACAAATAGACAAGTTTATTTATCGAAAATTTTTTGGCCATTTTATTGTCTCAAATGATGATTTTAAAAATTTTTTCTTAAAACAATTTTAATTGTTTATAATCGTTTTTTCATTTATCAACCTTTAAATTATTTATTAAGAAATTTTTTTAAATTCATCATTTTCTATTCTTAATATAATTATAAAAAAAAAAATTATTTCAATTTTCATTGTTTATCAAATAAACAATTTGTTATAAACAAATTCTGATTTTCCTTATATTTTGCCGTAACTTTAATAAATTATAAATACAGTCATGTGCATCAAAGTGGTCAAAAAATTTTCTATTTGTTTTGCATTTTAAATAATTTTTCAAATCAAACTCGAACCGTCCTCTGTTTTGTCAACTTTTAAATTGTTATAACTTCTAAACTATTGGTGATACGGTCTTGACATTCAAGTCGATCTTTAGACAATTTATTGATCATCTAATCAATTTTATCTCCTCTGTATCTATAAATTGTCTAAAGATCGACTTGAATGTCAAAAAGACCATCACCAATAGTTTAGAAGTTATAACAATTTAAAAGTTGACAAACAGAGGACGGTTTCGAGTTTGATTTGAAAATTATTTAAAATGCAAAACAATAGAGAAAAATTTTTGACCACTTTGATGCACATGACTGTATTTATAATTTATTAAAGTTACGGCAAAAAAATATAAGGAAAATCAGAATTTGTTTATAACAAATTGTTTATTTGATAAACAATGAAAATTGAAATAATTTTTTTTTTTATAATTATATTAAGAATAGAAAATGATGAATTTAAAAAAAAATTCTTAATAAATAATTTAAAGGATTGATAAATGAAAAAAACGATTATAAACAATTAAAAATTGTTTTAAGAAAAAAAATTATTTTTAAAAATCATCATTTTACGAAGACAATAAAATGGCCAAAAAAAATTTTCGATAAATATTAAACTTGTCTATTTGTTTATAAAAAATTTATAAACAAATGGCGCAAAAAATTTTTTAGCAAAACTATTAAACACGATATATAAATACAGAAGCAACTACAATCAAATTTTTAGTAAAAAAAATTTTTTAATAACTTTACCCGGATTTTTAATTTTTTGTTTACTTAAAAAAATCATAATAAACAAATAAAAAAACTTTTATAAATTTTTATAACGGAGTCTTGTTTATTATGTATATAAGAAAAGCTCCCAAAAAGAAAAAAAATTATAGGTGCATTATTTAAACTTTTATATGAGATTTAATAAAAACTAAAGTCCATGAAAAATTACTTAATTAACTATTAGATAACTTTAAGAAAAATAGAGTTAAACATTTTTTTCCAACGGGATCGTATTCTTTCAAGTTTCTAGAAGACACTATAATTTTTCCAAATTTTTAAATTAATATTGAATATTGAAAAAAAAATATTTTATAATGCACGCTTCGTTTAGGCGGCGCGACAGCGCTGAAACGGCCGTGTGCGGAACCCACTTTTCAGCGTAAAATTAAAATTATAAATAATAGAGCTACAACTCCGGGAGTTGAGTTATTTTACTAAAATTTTCTCCTCTTTAGGAACTTTTTCAAATTGAGCTAACTTTAATATTTTTGAGTTATAGCTGCAAAACGGACACTACCTTTTGACTTTTCGTTTTGTTTATAACAATTGGAATTTTTATTGGCGGATAAATCCAAAATTCCCATCTCTTCAGGATTGACCGAATCCAATGCACCAAACCCCATATTTTAAGACTGTTTTAACTATTTTTCGCAGAAAACTCACTTTCGACCAGACTA